>ML800952.1:564587-597903 GCA_009831015.1 Picea engelmannii | reverse complement strand
CCCCCGACCGATCTACCTTTAACGGTGGGGGGGGTCCAGAATGGAATTTTACTCTGGCGGGCCCCCTATCTATATGTGGCATGAATCCATTGGTCCCAAATCCCACCACCTATTACTATCTGACATACCTCATCACCTCATGTCGTCATTATCCACCTTTTTCGTAAGAGTCACCTCCCATAACTATGTCAGTCTTTCTCCCTCGTTCACCTGTGGCAAGTCCCTTCACCATGGTCTTTTCCCCCAATCGATACCCACCACGTCACTCAACCGTATGCTTCAGTCATTGTCACCTGCCATCTCATGCTCTAAATGACTCGTTGGCCATTTATTACTAGCTAACTTATCCGTTAACCAGCTGACCTATCTCCCATGCCCAACGGATACCCGTTTACTCAAAACTACCCTCACCCTTCACTCCTTCACTCCCTATTTTCCTCTCTGTTACAGTCAGCTACCCACATCTACAGTCACCCCGCTAACTTTTATCTTATTTGCAGGTATTGTTACTGTGATGGTGCCAAAGTCAAAGAGAACAGAAGGTGAAGAGAATCCTTTTCTCCCGCCTCCTGTCGACCTCGACAGGATTCCTCTAGCTGACAAAGACTACTTAATCACAGACACAAGATGCGATTTCGACTTCCCATACCTACAGTCATGGATTAAAGAAGTTTTCCTAGACCAGAGTGATGAAATTGGGCTCTGGGAGTCCAATCTACCTTTGTATCTTTTCCCCCAGAATTCACCCTCAAGTGTGAAGCCCGTTATATCCCCGAACAAAGAGCCATTGTGTCCTCGTTCGAGGAAATTATTTTCCTCATCACACCAGAAACCATCGACCAAATGATGCAGATATCCCAAGCCTACTCTGCCTCACCTTTTAACCTCGAAATCATCATAGAGCTCTACCAGAAGTTGTCATTCCCTCAAAGAGCTCAGATTTTTGAGATTTTTCTTCCACAATCCGCTCAGCTCCCCACTACAAACCCCCCTTATCCTTCTTCCCTGTTCTCAATAAAAGGAAACCAGGTCATCACGTCATTATGTGCCTTGCTTGGTTATTTTTCAGATCAATGGGTAGATGAACCCATTTTGGGATTTCTGTCTATTTTCTCCACCGATGAGAAACCCACTACATAGTTCGACTACAGCAAGTTCCTAGCAGACAACATTCATGAAAAAATCATAAATTTCGCCACAGATGGTATGTTCAGGTATTCTGCAATACTGCCATACCTGTTCGTTTTCTTCCAAGCGGACAAATTTTCTTTTTCTATGCGGAAGATGGATGAGGATGGTAGACCACAGGCAGTAACAGCATGGACCTCTCTGCTCAGACATAACTCCATGGAATTCAGTTTCAAGCAGTTCATCGAGCAGTTCTACCACCCAGTGGTGAGTATGCTTAGCAGCAGACCCAAACCCAGAATTAATGACAAAATTTAGAGGATTCTACATCTCTTGGACCTTACAAAGACTGGTGATTGGTACCTGTACCAAAATCATACTGAGATCAGAGTCTATGGGTACGAGTTGGCCCCATATAAACTACCCAAGTACTTACCTGTTAGAATTTTCTCCCTGGAATACATAAGGCAGATGATAAACTCAGACGACATACATTTTGTGTCTTTGAAGAAGAAGCAGCAACTCAGAATCAAAGGGAAAATTGGGTCTTTCATCTGCAACAGTCGAGATTTGATAATTTCTGTGTGGGATAATTTCTGAGATGAGAATCAAAAATAAGAATATCCCGTATGTTCACATATCTAGGCTTGAGGTAGAGAAGTTTGAAAACCAGACAGAATGGGAGCCTAACACACTGGTTGAGGCAGAACAACAGGACCCTTCGGTCACTATTTCACAGATGACTACACCACAGGCTCTAAAGGAGAAAATGCCCAGGAAGGACACTTCGCCTTCTATCACTGAAGTATCATCTGAGGAGTTATGATTGCACACAAAGAGGCCAAAAACCACTCAGGCTCCTGACACAGCCAGAGAAAAGGCAATTCCATCCACTACAATGATGGAGGTGGATCGGTCACTCCTTAGTACAAGCAACAAGCAGATCATAACCTCAGTGTTGCCAAAGAAGCCTACAGATACTCCACCAGTCAACCAGCCAGGAAAAACAGGACCGAAGCTGAGTATCTTCGAGAAATACGATTTGATCAAGAAAAATAATAAGACGCTGACCAACAGCACATATGCTCAGTTCTGGAAGCAAACGTCGACTGCACAACACAGACTGCTATCAGCATTCAACACTGAGAAGGGAAGAATGCACATGGAATTTCTCCAAGCACAGGTGCCAGACCCAAAGGTAATCACTGATTACAAAAGGGCAACTTTTGAATTCCAGACTAAGGATGTGCATCCAGTTGATCAAATGGATCTGCACAGGCAAACTGGAGAAATGGTTTTCTCCACATTGGCACATGCTTCCACTACTGCCTCCAAGTTACAAGTGTCTCTGAATAATGTCCATATGCAGTTGAAGTTGGAAAAAATATAATCCTTTGCCAAGGATAACAGGATTAAGACATTGGAGGAACTGGTCCTCAAGATTGGATATGATCCCTCGAATGTGAAAGCAGTCGAGGAGATGATCAAGAAGAAAAATGTTGACATAGCATCTCTGAGGAAACAATTGAAGTTTCCACCAACAGTAGACTCTCAGGCAAAGGAAATAGCGGAGATAGAAGGAGAAAAATATGAGATGCTTAAGTTGATCATGGAGCAGAATGCATAATTGAAGGAAATGGAAGATGAAATGGAGAAACTAGTGAAAGAGAAAGAGCAGTCAAAACCCACGGAAGTCATTCCATTGAGTGCAGTTCCACTCTTAGGAGTGAGCATAGCGTCACTAGCAAAAATTCCATCAGCAAATCCACTGACGTCTCTGGAAAAGACTGTTGAACTAGCTAAATCTATGGAAGAGATGAATCTGCAAGAAACAAAGATTAGCAGGCTCGAAAAGGAGATTGAGAACCTCTAAGAACTCAAATCTTCTTACCAAACCAGATACTTCAAGGAAAAACAAGTGTCAAACCAGCTCAAACAAGAGTTACAAAAGCTTCGGAAGAAAACAGTGGCAGGCAAAACACTGGTCGAAGTTAAAGAAAGTGTATGGACAGACATCACCAAGTCTATAAATGAAATATGGCCAATGATACAAATTATGTTTGAGAAAAATGAATTGGTACAAAGAAGTAAACAATCCATCAAGAGGATTAGAGAAGAACTAGGAGAGATGCCCACCGAGGCTAATGAAATCATCAAATTCCTAAATTCTAAAACCAGAGAGGAGCTGGAAGATCTGAGAATTGAGGATAGAACAGAGACCATCCTTGATGTCAAGAGAGTCCTGACCAAGAGAGGACTGATGCTATAGCTAGAAGAAAATGTTCAGGCTATGGACCTAGGGGTGCAAAGGTTTTTCAGCAAGATCAAGGCTCTATAGAAGAAGGGTCTTCCTGGTTTGAAGGTGATAAATGACAAATTGATGACGCTCCCCGACTACAAAAAGAGACTAGCCGTTGTGGCTAAGGATAGTTTGAAATTTTCATGAATACAAGGCAGTATCACTGGTAAGGCATTCCTAGATGCTCTACAGCTGGACATTAGCATACAGCATGAGATCCGATACATCTTCATCATCAAGACAACTTTTTCTAAGTACACAGAGATGGATGAAGTCTACCGAAGGTTACTCAAAGTCAGTGTTCCCAGTCATCTTCGATGGGAAGAGCTTTGCAATCTGATCGAGTAGTCGATGAGTTGTTCCAGCCCAATCATCTATCCAGTCAGACAAGGTCATGCAGAGGCCTCACCAATGATTCACCCAGAAAACAGCATGAAACTTCGACACATCATCAAATAGTTTCCTAGATTTTTGTAGTTTGTTAAGTTAGCTAAGCCAAAAATAGATTTACCATGTCTTGATCTTTAATGACAGGATCGTTTGTAATTTTGGTTATAAATACTTCACTTTTAAAAGTATTGAGGGTTGATCTTTATGCCCTGCAAGCTACCAAACTATAATATTTTTCAAGAGATCTTCCATTAATAAAAAGAGGCATTTCCACAGGATTCTTGCGTGTACTCATTGGTGATGTTTTCCTTTCTAAGTTAAATGTTATTCTCGCTTAGTTATCATATTGTTTTCTAAGCCTAATCTTTGAAAGTAATGAACGTTGCAGGATTTATCTTTGTATACCCTGTTTCTGACTTTAAAATATTTTAGTGTTTAATCTTTTGATTTTACGATAAATAAATTCTTAATTGCTTCTTTGTGGTAATTGACATTCTCGCCTTTTATGCTATTCCTCATTTTTGCTGCTAAAAGAATCCAACAATTGCATTATCTCTCTCTGTGAAAGGTTTCTTTGTTTTCTAGTTTAGATTTTATTTCATGATATAGACCCCATAGCCCAATGGACATGTAAAGCTCTCTCAGCCAACCCAACGAAAACGACAACAAACAAAACAAACATATTGTATTCACCTAGCCTAATATTTAAATTTGAAACATATCTAAATCATACAGAGAGATCCCTCTCTGAAGCTGGTAAGGATAGATCCCAGCTTCGAAGTGGTTGGATAAAGTTACCTCCCATAGATTTCTTCTTTTCTGACAGCCTCTAGGAAATTTACAGAGCGTTAACATACTCTGTGTATGATCCATTGATTAAATTTCATTTTTCTTAAGAATCTATATGCATTGCTTTACTTCACAGGTTTAAAACTTACATGTTGTATCAGAGCTCGTTTTTAGCTTCAACGGGATGCCTTTGTTGTTGAGGGTTTGGCTCAGTCTTGATAGATCAAGTTTATCTTGGGTCTATGATAAACCTGGGTTTAGTGGGATCTTTTGCAGTGGAGATTCGAGAATAGAAAGAGGAATGGTGAGCTCATCTAGAATCGAGATAGATAAGTTCAACGGTAAAAAAATTGAGCTATGGAAGCTCAAGATGGAGGACCTTCTTGTAGAAAAAGAACAATGGATCGTTGTGGATCCTGGTACACAGCCTACTGGTACATCATCTACTAGCACAAAGGCTATTGGTACACAACCTACCAGTACACAAACTACTAGTACACCACCTACTGGTATGTCGAAGGAATATTGGGAGAAGTTGGACAGAAGAGCAAGGAGTACTATTCAACTCTGCCTGGCAGATTAAGTGTTGTTGAATGTATCAGAAGAGTCTACAACCAAGGTACTATGGGATAAGTTGGGGAATTCGTATCAATCAAAGTCCCTAGTAAACAAGTTGTTTCTTCGAAAGAATTTGTATCATCTTAGGATGGAAGATGGATATTCTGTGACAGAACATCTAAATGCCTTTAATACTCTTGTAAGTCAACTTGTCTCTGTTAATATTAAAATTACAGAAGAAGATAAGTGTATTACTTTGTTATGTTCTTTGTTAGAATCTTGGGATAATCTGGTTGTAGCAATTGGTAGTACCACTCAATTTACATTGAAGTATGAGAATGTAGTTTCATCCTTGTTATCTGAAGAGATGAGGTGGAAAAGCATGGATGGTCATAGCACAGATGTTTTATTTGTAAGAGGTCATACCCAAGACAGGAATCCTGGTAAGCCTTCAGGGGGGAGATCTAAATCTACAAGTAGATCTAAGTCTCCAGGAAAATCTTTGAGGAAATGTTGGAAGTGTGGTAAAACAAGGCATTATAAGAAATATTGTAAGTCTAAGAAGGTTGAAAAACCAAAGGGATTTGATATTACCTCTTCCACAGAGGCGGAAACCTCCACTGAAGAAGGAGGTGATGTTTACCTAGCATCTACAAGTACACATGTAGACCGCGATGTATGGTTGATCGACTCGAGTGCATCATACCATATGACTCCTCGCAGGGAGTGGTTCTCTATATATGAAAAATATGATGGTGGTGATGTATTCCTAGGAGATGACTCGACAGCAAAAATCTTGGGACGTGGAAGGGTTAAGTTGCTGCTAAAATATGGAAGGATTAGAACACTCCCTGGCGTTCTACACATTCCAAAACTTGCTAGGATCCTAATATTTGTAAGCAAGTTGGATGATGCAGGAGTGGATACTGTATTTAGAAAGAACACTTGCAAGATGGTACGAGGGGAAATGGTGTTGATGAGGGGAGTTTAGTGTGGAACTTTGTACAAGTTGCTGGGAAGTATTTATACTAATGGGTGTAACAGTTCTATTGTCCCTGAACAGAGAAATAAAGAAGACAAGACCAATAATGTCCCTAGAAAGAAGACCATGATGTGGCATCAAAGACTGGGACATATTAAAGAAAAGCGCCTTCGAACACTACACGGTAAAGGTATGGTTGAAGGTATGTCTAATTGCACTCTGGATTTTGATTTCTGTGAACATTTCATATATGGTAAACAGAATCGAGTAAGATTCCCATATGGTGCTACAAGAGCAAATGGGATCTTAGAGTTGATACACAGTGATGTGTTTGGACCTGTTCCTGTTCCATCCCTATGTAAATCTGTGTATTATGTTTCATTCATAGATGACTTTTCAAGGAACACATGGATTTATTTTCTTAGAAAAAAATCTGAGGTATTTGATAAATTTAAAGAGTTTAAGGCTCTGGTAGAAAATCAGATAGAGAAGAAAATAAAGGTATTGAGAACAGATAATGGTGGAGAATTCTATGGAAATGAATTCGAATAATTCTATAAGAAGTGTGGTATATCAAGGCAGAAGACTACTCCATACACTCCTCGGCAGAATGGAGTTGCAAAAAGGATGAACAGGACATTGATGGAAAAAGCAAGGAGCATGCTCAGTGGTGCCAGGTTAGGACAAGAATTATGGTAGAGGTAGTGGGTACAGCATGTTACCTGGTCAATCGATCGCCTTCATCAGTGTTGGATTATAAAACTCCACACGAGGTATGGTCTGGAAAGAAACCCTCTCTTCAACATCTTAGAGTGTTTGGTTGTGATGCTTATGTACATGTTCCAAAGGAAAATAGGAGTAAGATGGATAAAAAGGATGAAAAGTGTATCTTTATTTATTATAAAGATGGTGTGAAAGGTTATAAACTTTGGAACCCAAAAACCAAGAATATTGTTTACAGTCGAGATGTTGTTTTCAGAGAGGTAAAATATGTGTCCAAACAGGAATTCCTACCGACGCAAGACGAACCTGAGAAAATAGAGCTTGAGTTGGATGATGCGAAATCTGAATCATCTGAAGAAGAGGAAGCAGAAGAAGAAGAAGAAGAACCTCATACCCCAGTATTGAGGAGATCATTGAGAGATAAAAGGCAACCAGAAAGGTATAGTCCACTTGATTTATGTTCCAATTTTTCTTTATCTATTACTGATGATGATCCTAGCACTGTCAGGGAAGTAGTGAATTCAGAGGATAATACACTCTGGAAGAAGGCCATGGTTGAAGAAATGGATGCCTTGGATAAGAATGAGGCATGGGATATAGTTGAGTTGCCAGCTGGAAGAAAATCTGTTGGTAGCAAATGGTTCTTTAAGAAGAAGTTTAATGCACAAGGCAAAGTGGAGAAATACAAAGCTCGATTAGTAGAAAAAGGTTATTCCCAAGTAGAGGGAATTGACTTTGGTGAGATTTTTTCTCCTGTTGCTAAGTTAACTTCTATTAGATTTATTTTATCTATTGTTGTTGCTTTTGATATTGAAGTGGAACAGATGGATGTGAAGACAACATTCCTACATGGGGATCTAGAAGAAGAAATCTACATGAAGCAGCCAGAAGGCTTTGTAGTGAAGGGAAAGAAAGAGTTCGTCTGTAAGCTAAAGAAGTCACTATATGTTCTGAAGCAATCACCTAGGATGTGGTACCAAAATTTTGACACATACATCCTTGGATTGGGATTTGTAAGAAGCAGGGCTGATCACTGTGTATATTCCAAGCAGGTTGGTAATCACTTCATTTATGTAGTGTTGTATGTTGATGACATGTTGTTGGTAGGAAATAACATGGATGTTATCAAGGAGGTGAAATCACAGTTGTCCTCCAAATTTGACATGAAGGATATTGATGCTACTAATTTCATTCTAGAAATGGAGATTAAAAGAGATCATGCAAACAGGAAACTCTGGTTGATCAGAGAAAATATGTTGAGACGATATTGCATAGGTTTAATATGCATGGAAGTAAACCGGTCAAGGTTCCTATTCCTATAGGTGTAAAGTTATCTGCAGATCAGTGTCCCAAGACATAGGAAGAATAAGAGGACATGTCCCATGTTCTGTATGCCAGTGCAGTTGGCAGTTTGATGTATGCAATGGTCTGTACTAGATCGGACATTGCACATGCAGTGGGAGTTTTGAGCAGGTATATGTCAAAACCAGGGAAGGAGCATTGGACAGCAGTAAAGAGGGTCTTCAGGTATCTTCGTGGCACTACCAGTTATGGATTGTGCTACCAAGGAAGACCAAGATTGGACAGAGTGTTGAACATACGTGGATTTTTTCAGGTATTGGGTTGGTACAACAAGCAGTGAGATTAGATTGTGACAGTTAGAGTGCAATCTTACTGGAAAAGAACCCATCTTATCATTCGAAGATAAAGCATATTTATGTTTAGTATCACTTTGTGAGAGACATGGTTGAGGAAAAGAAGGTGTTGTTGGAAAAGGTTGACACTTTGAAGAATGTTGCAGATTCATTGACAAAGTCTGTGAGCACAGGAAAGTTCTCCTAGTGTAGAGTAACAATGGGCATTGTTGCCCTGTATTTTTTACTATATAATCCCATGGACCCCTTAATGCAAAGAAAACAACAAGTGGGAGAATGTTGGGTATGTGTTATATTTTTTGCATGTGTGTGTGTGGGTGCATCAGATATGACAACTATGTCTGACAATCCCTCTAGTAGTTCCCTTTGTGTCGTGTGCGTCGGGTGCTTTCCTAGGGGGGTCCCAGGAGGGGGCAGGTATGCCCCCCCCTAGTTAGGCACAGCATTCAGAAATGGGAGGTAGGTCGGGGCTAACAGGGTTCGGGGCAGCGGCCCAAAATTGTTTTTGGGCGATTTTTGTTATTTTTAGTGGATTTTTCTATTTTTAGCAGTTTGCTAAATTAATCCCAGACTAAGGGATTAGGGTTTTGGTATCTATGGAATACCTAAAAACATTGTATATATATTGTATGGTGAATGGTGAAATTCGATATAATGAATATAAGAAAGGTTTTCCCGGTTGAGGGTTTCTGGTATAAAATCTCTGTGTACTCTATGTATGAGTCGTTGATTAAATTTTGTTTTGCTTAAGAATCTATATGCATTGCTTTACTTCACGGGTTTAAAACTTACAATGAGTGTTGGCACCCTGGTTATTAATGAAGGAGGAATTCTTAAAGGCATTCATGTGAAACTTTTGAGTTTCATGTGTGTCGTTTTGGGATCGTGATCAGCCTATGGCAGGAAGTATGGTCCTGCTGTAAGAATGAATGAAAATGAATAATCCATATGGTGAAAATCTTGGCTAAGCTCCAACACACCATAGAAAAATGATTGTCGTAAAGTGTGGGAAACTTAAAATCAATGCAAGGGTGAAATGGGTATGAATGTGTCCATGAACATTGGCACATTCATTAAAGTCAGTTGACATCTAAATTACATTCTGAAAAATTTGGTAGGCTGAAATGATGCATAGGTAAGGGATGATGTATCATTTTTCTTTGTATCCTTGAATAGATTAAAATGACTTGGATTGTTAGTATGCTTGATTTTGAAAAGGTAAGATGCATGAAAACTAACAATTTGTTTGGCTGAGGAATGTTGAAATTGCAGGAGGAAATGGGTCTTGGATATGGCAGTATTGTAAGCCCGTAAGGAAGACCAATTGCCTACCGATCCAACTGCAAGGAATGGTAGTTCATTTTGAGAAAGTGAATTTGATTGATAGTATGCACAATTCTGAAATTGGTTGTGATGACGTTGTAAAGGTGCAATAAAAATGAATGAGCATGAGAAACTAACAATTTGTTTGTGTGATTGAAGTTGAAAGTGCAGGAAGCAAAGGAGTCTTGAATATGGTAGCATTGTAAGCCATAAGGAAGACCAATTGCCTGTTGATCCAAACCTCTATGGGAAGGAAAGTCCCATAATTATGAATTTGTTTCCTGTGAGAAACAAATATGAAAACAAAATGTGGAATTTGGAAATCTGCAGATGACAGATTTACAAGAAGATTTTTTAATTTAAAATTTATGATGTCTCATGAATTTCTATATACCTGTGATACAGGTAAAAGGAAAAGATCTACGAAGTGCGGAGACGAGAGAGTGAGCTCATGGGTTTGAGGGAGAACTATGAGAAAGAGTATAATTTGATCTCATGAAATAGAGACTGACTCGGGAGAAGGAGAGTAACCTTCGTCCCTATCTATGATTGAGTTGGGAGAAGGAGAGTAACCTTCATCCCTAACTATTTATGTGCCAGGAGAAGGAGAGTAACCTTCTTTGTAACATCCCTAGGCCGAACCCAATTGTAATGTAAATGAAAATGTACTTAAGCTAGTGAGCTGATTAATATCATTTTGTATGCACATTTCATGGCATAGTGCGCGCATGTACTGCGCAGTGAAATGATGAAGTATGCACATTCCAGGATATCGCGCGCAGCATCTTAAGTGCACGCGATTGTGAGGCCAGTGAGCCTTTGTGTATATGTTATGTTTTATAGGTTGGTGAGCCAGTTATTGTAATCTAGGATCCTTATGTTTTGATTAGGCCGAAGAGCCTAGATGTTAAAGGCCAGTGCGCCTGTTTTTGTATATGTCTCATGATTAATATAAAATACATCGTTGCGCGCAGACCGACCATAATAAAAGATATGGGGGACTAAACTCCACTAGTGAGGGAAAGGGACGGGCTAAGCTAGGGAGCTTAAGCCAAAAAGGAATATTATACTAATATTTCATAAAAATAAAGTATGGATAATTATTTTATCCTAAGTTCTAAAGTTGGGAACAAGTGGACCAAAGTAGCTCCCAACATGACAAGTGTCAAGTTGGGGACATGCATACATATTGTTGGGACTTAGTTCATTTCCTATCATCTTTTCCATCATCTTTTCCATCATCTTTCCCATCATTCATTCATCCAGTCAATCATCCATGAGCATGCAGACAACCATTGAGCTATCTTTCATACCTTCATGACTGTACCTGAACCTGTACCCATGGCCATTTTGTGAGGGTGTAGATGGTTAGCTTGGGAGTTGGATTGAAGAAGCGGGTTGTCAGGCTCGTGGGATATTGAAGAGGTAGGTTGTCAGGCTCGTGAGCAATTCTATGAGTGAGAGAATTGTTGGGAATTGATTTCCTGAAGGTGCTAAACTGTAGCTACAGTGCTCTGAGACTTCATGTCTAGCCTATTGTTGAAGCCCGAAAAGGAAGTGGGGCAGTCGAAGGACTGTTGAGAAAAGAAGGGGCACACTTTCTAGGTGGGACAGGCATGTGGGGAATGAGGGAATGTAGGCTATTATTTTGAGTTGGCACATGTGACGGAGTCTTTCCTGTTGTCTATGAGCCTTTAGCCTGGTTAGGAATCCCTTTACCCGGGTGGATTTTAGTCCCATCTCGGGGGTGACTCACTGTTGAGAGTGATGAATAGTGTGGTCTAAGGATGGGAGGTTCGTGGAAGGTCTGCACATAGTTGGTGACATTATTACCAAGATAAGTGTCAATTGTGTGATAAATTTACATGTTGCATTTTTATTTACATGCTTATTTTTATGGGTTGTCATATGTGTGGTTATAACTGTGTTTATTTTTATGGGTATTTCCTGTATATGATACATGTATATGTTTACTGTTATTTCAGTGTGAATCTATGTATTTATAGATGTATTTGTATGTTCATGTTTTATATATAATGCTTCTGCAAGAGTTCTATGTGTATGTATCTTAATTGTATGCAGTTCAAAAAAATTATGTGGCATATCTTAGTTGGATACTAGGTATCTTACAGTATGTTCTACAGAGAGAACAATAAGAGTTCCCTGGCATAGTGTGGCCCGGCATGTATGGTTGGGGACATTACAAATTGGTATCAAAGCTTCATTTGTTGAAACTAAGCCTGGATGGGCCGAGCAAGTTAAGATGAAGCAAAATTACACGAAGGATTTATTTCAAAGTGGCCAAATTTGTAATTACAAAACATCCATGGTAAAAAGTAACAACAATTGTGCAAATTTGGGAAAAAGCCCCAATTTTTATTTTTAAACTCATGAGAAAATGGGGAAATTCGGCCAAGTGGTGAGATAATATTGTTTTAATATCTGTTCTAGCAAATTCGGACCTGGAATTGGTCAAATTTGAAGTTACAGAGAAGCCATAACAGTTGGAGCAAGTTTTATAATTAAAATTCTCAACTCGCGAATTGATTTTTTTGGGTAAATTTGTTCCATAAATGTCAACCCACAACGATTTGTTGTTATAGAGGTTGAACTGGTGTTATTGGGTGAAATTGAATGAATTTCATAGTTACATAATGTCTATGGTAAATTGGGGGAAAAGTTAAGCAAAAGCCCCAATTTCTGCAGTGGAATTCACTAGGAATTGTTGCACATAAAAATGAGTGTCTGCAGGAGGGCGCACTAAAAATACATGATGCATAGTGAAAAGCTTGTGATAGGTAAAATTTGGCACTACGCGGCAAGATATTGGCATGTTGGCACGTGCACTAAATTTTGGTGTCGCACTGAAAAATGTTAGTGTGCGGGCGTGCGCACTAAATTTCAGCATTGCGTGGAAAAATGTTGGTGTACAGGACCGCACGATAAATTTATTATTGTGCGGTGTGCACACCCATAATAATGACGCGCATGGTGTGCATAGTGTTGGCACAGTGCAGTGGAGTATGGTAGTTGCACGTGCAATGTGGGTAAATGTGGTCGCACGACAATTTAGTGAATGGCGTGCGCAAAGTATTGGTGTGTGGTGGGGCGTACTAAACTTTGGCATGGTGCAGTGCGTCGAGTGAAATGCGCATGGAATATCAGAACGTGGTACAAAAAAAGTGTGTGAAGGATATTGGTGTGTGGTACAAAAACTGCGCACAGTGGATATCAGTGTGTGGTTCCAAAACTATGCACGGTGGGTATTGGCGCGCGACATAAAAGTAGTGCGCGCAAGATATTGGCGCGACAGAGAAGTGATACACAGTGGTTTTAAAGTGCACAAAGAACAATTTACCTTGTGTTGTTGATGCACATGGTAAATACGGGTGCACATATTGAAATTTTTGCACGCGAAGTTGTTTGAAGGGTGAACAATAGCATAAAACCAGTGATTTCTGCGATGTTTTATATCATTTGAACATCATCTTTTTGCAGCACGTTTTTGAGGCCCTTAAGAGTGTTTTTAGCTACTCAAAAACCATGAGAAATAGGTGTACCAAAGGTACACTCTGCCTCTACATCTCAAATAAAAGAGCTCATAGAGGGATTTCTAATGGTGTAAATTGTTCGTCAAACGAAGCTTTTATGAGAAAGTTACAGCACAAACAGTGAAGGGTAAATTCTAAGACCCCACTAACTTCAAAGAACCATAACTTTCTTCTCGGGAATCATATTGAGGCGCAGGAGAATTAAATGAAAATATATTGAGCCATAGAATACAATCCCAGAGTTCAATTAAATTTATGGGCATGTTAAAAGTGTTTAATATGGAAAATAAGGAACCTATAGCATATCAGTTACAATATGGTATATTGGCCTAGAAATTCAGCAGGCTATAACTAGCAGCCAAGAACCCAGAAAGAGTTGAAACATCAACATAGTGTCCATAATATGTATATGAGGAAACCCAATTGAGATCCTATGAAAATTCCAAAGGAGTAGGTACATAATTACAACGCAGAGTTGTGCCAAGTTGAAAAAAAATGAACAGAAAATTTAATGGGCAATTTTGAAATAACCATAACTTTCTGCTCAAGACTCGGAATTGAGCATGGGAGAAGGCGTTGGAAAGATCTCGGACAGTGGAATTTAAATATCCACCCAGAAAATTGATCAGGGCATTCAATTTTCCAGGAAATCATAATAAATAGTTCTGATATATTATTGAACCAAAATGGTTCATATTTTTCATGAAATTGTTGAAACAGTTAAACTGACAAAGTTTTGTTGGTTGCCCATTTTGCAGAGTTAAAAACAACTAGATCATATCAAGATCATCATAAATTCCATAGTAATGGAAGAGGCACAAGTGAATTACATCCAGGAAGATGAAATCAGAGGGATGGATGTCCATTTGGGCATGGAAGGAACAAACTCCAATGGACATGGAGATGAAAGGAATGAAAAAATGAATATGGCAGATACCATTAAAAATTTGTAGAAGGATGTCCAAAGACATAAAGATGATAATGAAAGAATTATGAGAGCCAAGGATCAGCAGGATGAATTCAACATGAATTTATTGGAGAGCTTGAATAGAATAGAAAAGAAATTGGACAAGGAGAGTGGCTCAAGCAAATCAGGAAGTCACGGGCCTTCTGATGAGAAATGAAAATCCAGAAGTGTTAGAAGACATCACCACCACTCCCTAGGGCATTCCAATAAGAGAGCACACAGCAGCTCGAGTCTGTCCCATGTCAAAGAGCATAAGAGTTCTGGGGTGGATGAGCTACGAGGAGAAATGAACAAAATCAAACCTTCTACATTTGATGGTGAGCACAAGAAGGATGAATATGCAGAGACATGGTTGTTGGGAATGAGAAAGTATTTTCAATTGCATAATTATTCTTCTCATGCAGAAGGTAGAATTTCCATCTATCAACTCAAAGGAAAATCATCCATGTGGTGGGATCATCTTGTGCAGGAACATCACATCAAAGAGAAAAGTGTTACTTGGAGGGAATTCAAGAAGTATTTTGAGAAGAAATACTTGACTAAGATATACTATGACAAGAAAATGAAAGAATTCTTTGAACTCAAGCTTGGGAGTATGACCATAGATGAATATGAGAGAAGGTTTTTATAACTGCTGAAGTATGTCTCTTTCATCAAGGATGAGACAATTAATATTCAAAGGTATTTGAATGGTTTTCCATCCTTCATCAGTGATAAAATACATTATGATGATCCCAATACATTGGAGGAGACCATAAGGTGAGCTAAATGCCTTTATTATCAGCAAATATCAAGGCCAACTTTCCAAAAATCTTGGGAAGACAAAAAGAAATTCAAGGTGGATCAGAGGAAGAATGGAGCTAAGCCACCATTCTTCAGAAATAATCCACAGGGACAGCAAACTCCTAAAGAACCCAGAACAATTGAAACAGGGGGTAAAAGGCCAAGGCAACCACCTATTCAATGTTGGGGTTGTAAAGGATATCACATGTTCAGAGATTATCCTCACAAATTTGAAAAGGGGAGGATTGTTTACAATGTACAGCAAGATGAAATAGTGGAGGACATGGGCAGAAATGTGCCAAGGATCTATGCAGCCCTGGACAACAAGCAAGCAGAGTATCAATCACATATCATTGAAGTGGAAGGTATGATCAACAACCAAACCATTTTTATTTTAATTGATTCAAGAGCTAGTCATAGTTATATAGATTCTATGATGGTGGAAAGTTTTCATTTTCCAAGAAGCAAGCAAGGGAAATCTTGGTTGGTGCAGCTGGCTACAAGAGCCAAAAGAAAAGTTAATGAGATGGTTAAGTCATGTCTTATCGACATGAATGAAATGAACACCAGGGCAGAGTTGAACATCTTGCCTTTAGGTTCCTATGACTATCTAATTGGGATGGATTGGTTGGATCAACATCATGTTGTCATAGAATGGCATAACAAGGAATTTACTTGCTTGGATGAGGAAGGGAACCTAAGGAAAGTGCAGGGAATTCCCAGGGTTGTAACCATCATAGAAATTTCATCATTGCAGCTAAAGAAATGTTACAGAAAAGGGTGTCAAATATTTGCAGCTCATATGGAAAAGACACCTAAAGATAAGGTGCAAAATTTGGAAGATTATGCAGTCCTGGAAGATTTTGAAGATGTATTTAAGAAGGTGCCATGACTACCCCCAAAGAGAGATATTGATTTCTCTATGAATTTAATGCCTGGAGTAGCTCCAGTGTCAAAGACTCCTTACATAATGAGTACACTAGAGCTGAAGGAGTTGCAAATGCAGCTTAAAGAACTCCTGAAGAAGGGGTATATATGCCCAAGTGTGTCACCTTGGGGTGCCCCAGTCTTGTTCATGAAGAAGAAATATGGAATATTAAGATTGTGCATTGATTTCAAACAGTTGAATAAAGTGACTGTAAAGAACAAGTATCCTTTGCCAAGGATTGATAATCTCTTTGATCAATTGAAGGATGCCAAGTTATTTTCAAATATAGATCTCAGGTAAGGATTAAAGAGGAATATATTAGAAAGACCTCCTTCAGGACAAGGTATGGTCATTATGAGTTCACAGTGGTGCCATTTGGGTTGTCAAATGCACCAGTTGTTTTCATGTTCTTAATGAATGGTGTTTTTCAAGAATATTTAGACAAATTTGTCATTGTCTTTTTGGATGACATTCTTATATATTCTAAGTCATAGGAAGAGCATGAGAATCATTTGAGGATGGTGTTGCAAGTATTAAGGGAGCATCAGTTGAATTCCAAGTTGAGCAAGTGCTCATTTTATCAGAAGCAAATTCATTATTTGGGGCATATCATTTCAAAGGATGGGATAACAGTGAATCCTGAGAAGATAGAAGCCATTAGAGAATGGTCAGCGCCAAAGAATGTGACAGAGGTGAGATCATTCATGGGTCTTGCAGGCTACTATAGGAGATTTATTGAAGGATTTTCAAAGATTGCACACCCAATCACTTCCTTGAAAAGAAAGGGTGTGAAGTTTCAATGGACATTGGATTATGAAAAGAGTTTCCAACACTTGAAATAGTTATTAACAAGTTCTCCAATACTAAGGATTCAAGACCCAAATGAAGACTTCATTGTATGCACAGATGCATGTAAAGAGGGACTTGGTGGAGTCCTCAGTCAAAATGGGTTTGTTATATGTTATGAATCAAGGAAGTCGAAGGAGCATGAAAGACACTATGCCACTCATGATTTGGAGTTGGAAGCCATAGTGCATGGCTTGAGGAAATGGAGACACTACCTCATGGGTAAAATGTTTGAGCTAAGAACAGACCATAATGGTCTGAAATATTTATTTGATCAGCCAACTCTAAATGCTAGGCAAAGCAGATGGTTAGAATTTCTGAGCGAATATGACTTTGATATAAATCATATCAAGGGGAAAGAGAACAAAGTGGTTGATGCACTCAGCAAAAGAGTGCATGAAATGCGCGCTACAGCCATTAGCATGTACCAATCCAATTTGAAACCAAGAATTATAGAGGTTGCCAAATCAGATTTGCAATACAAGGAATTAGTGGCAAAATTACAACAAGGTATTTTGCAGCAGAAAATTGAGGAATGCAAGCTAGATAATGATGAAATTTTCATGTACAGGGGCAGAATTTATGTACCAAATTCTCAGGAATTGAAAAGTTTGATATTGAGAGAAATACATAATGTACCTTATGTTGGGCACCCAAGATATCATAAAACTATTTCAACTGTCAAGAGCCAATATTATTGGCTAGGCATGAAGAAAGAGGTTGTTGATTTTATTGCCAGATGTTTGGAATATCAAAAAGTAAATATTGAGCATAGACACCCAGCTGGTTTGTTATAGCCATTACCCATTCCTGAGTGGAAATGGGAAGTTGTAACAATGGATTTCATCACTAAACTTCCCAGAACAAGCAAGCATCATGATTCTATCATGGTAGTGGTGGATAAGCTTACTAAAGCTGCCCATTTTATTCCAGTTAAGCTCACTCACAAGGCAGGAAACATCGTTGATGTTTATATGAAAGAAATTTCTAGATTACATGGCATACCCAAGACAATTGTGTCTGACAGAGATCCAAAATTTACCTCAAAATTTTGGAAGGGATTATTTAATGGATTTGGAACAAATTTGAATTTTAGTACAGCTTATCATCCAGAATTAGATGGTCAAATAGAGAGGGTGAATCAAGTGATTGAAGATATGTTAAGGATGTATGTGATGGATAAACCATGAAAATGGGAAGACTACCTACACTTGGTAGAGTTTGCTTATAACAATGGGTACCAAGCATCTCTAAAGATGAGACCATTTGAGGCACTTTATGGCAGAAAGTGCAACACACCAATAAGTTGGGATAACCCAGCAGACAGAGCAGTGGTTGGGCCAGATTTTCTTAGGGAAATGGAGGAGAAAATGATAAAAATAAAACAAAATTTAAAGGTTTCCCAAGACAAGAAGAAAAGTTATGCTGATAAGGGAAGAACTCACAGGGAATTTAAAGTGGGTGATCATGTATTCTTGAAAGTGAAGGACAACAGAAGTTCCCTGAAATTGGGAAATTGTTCAAAGTTGTCAGCTCGCTATTGTGGGTCATTTGAAATCCTAGAGAGGATTGGTCCAGTGGCTTATATGATTGCATTTCCTGCATCTATGTCTATTCATAATGAATTACATGTATCATTACTCAAGAAATATATACCTGGTGCTAATCATGTTATTGATTGGAATGTGATTCAGGTGGAGCAAGAAGGCACTTTTCAAGTGCATTCGGTACACATTTTGGATCAGAAAATCAAAAAAATCCGGAATCGAGCCATAGGGCTTGTAAAGGTCCAATGGACCTGGTACAGTCCTGAGGACGCTACTTGGGAGCATGTGGATGCAATGCAGGCAGAATACTCACATCTTTTTGAATATTTTTGAAATTTTGTTGTAGATGGGTACATGATGCACTGAGGACATTACATAAATAAGGGGAGGGGATTGTAACATCCCTAGGCCGAACCCAATTGTAATGTAAATGAAAATGTACTTAAGCTGGTGAGATGATTCATATCATTTTGTATGCACATTTCATGGCATAGTGTGTGCATGTACTGCGCATTGAAATGATGAAGTGTGCACATTCCAGGATACCGCGTGCAACATCTTAAGTGCGCGCGATTGTGAGGCCAGCGAGCCTTTGTGTATATGTTATGTTTTATAGGCTAGAGAGCCAGTTATTATAAGCTAGGATGCTTATGATTTGATTAGGCTAGAGAGCCTAGATGTTAAAGGCCAGTGCGCCTCTTTTTGTATATGTCTCATGATTAATATAAAATACATCGTTGTGCACAGATCGACCATGATAAAAGAGATGGTGGACTAAACTCCACTAGTTAGGGAAAGGGAGGGGCTAAGTTAAGGAAAGGGGATAAGCTATGGAGCTTAAGCCAAAAAGGAATATTATATTAATATTTATTAAAAATAAAGTATGGATAATTATTTTATCCTAAGTTCTAAAGTTGGGGACAAGTGGGCCAAAGTAGCTCCCAACATGACAAGTGTCAAGTTGGGGACATGCATACATATTGTTGGGACTTAGTTCATTTCCTATCAACTTTTTCATCATCTTTCCCATCATTCCTTCCATCATTCATTCATCCAGTTAATCATCCATGAGCATGAAGACATCCATTGAGCTATATTTTGTACCTTCATGACTGTACCTGAGCTTGTATCCATGGCCATTTTGTGAGGGTGTAGTTGGTTAGATTGGGAGCTGGATTGAAGAAGCGGGTTGTTAGGCCAATGGGATATTGAAGAGGTGGGTTGTCAGGCCCGTGAGAAATTCTCTAAGTGAGAGAATTATTGGGAATTGATTTCCTGGAGGTGCTAAACTACAGCTATAGTGCTCTGAGACTTCATGTTCGGCCTATTGTTGAAGCCCGGAAAGGAAGTGGGGCAGTCAAAGGACTGTTGAGCAGAGAAGGGGAACACTTCCTAGGTGGGACAGGCATGTGGGGAATGAGGGACTGTAGGCTGTTAGTTTGAGTTGGCACCTATGACGGAGTCTTTCTTATTGTCTATGAGCCTTTAGCCTGGTTAGGAATCCCTTTACTCAGGTGGAGTTTAGTCCCATCTCGAGGGTGACTCATTGTTGAGAGTAATGAACAGTGTGGTCTAAGGATGGGAGGTTCATGGAAGGTATGCATGCATTTGGTGACATTATTACCAAGATAAGTGTCAATTGTGTGATAAATTTACATGTTGCATTGCTATTTACATGCTTATTTTTATGGGTTTTCATATGTGCGGTTATAACTATGTTTATTTTTATGGGTATTTCATGTATATGCTGCATGTATATGTTTACTGTTATTTTAGTGTGAATCTTTGTATTTACATATGTATTTGTATGTTCATGTTTTATATATAATGTTTCTGCAAGAGTTATGTGTGTATGTATCTTAATTGCATGCAGTTCAAAAAAATTATGTGGCATAGCTTAGTTGGATACTCAGTATGTTACAGTATGTTCCGCAGAGAGAACAGTAATATTTCTCTAGCGTAGCGTGGCCCGGCATGGATGGTCGGGGACGTTACATTCATCCCTAACTTTAGCTAAACTGGAAGGCTGTCAAGCTATAAAAACATGAAAAATGGCTATTGTTGAGCCATGAGAACCCCGTGGTAAGCCATGATTGCCTAGAATATGTTGTGTTGAGGTAACACAAGCTAGAGGGAAGCCTCGACAAATAAATTCTGAGGGATGCCTCGACTGTAAGACTTGATAGAGTCTCTGGAATTCTGTATGTGCGAGAAAACCTTGGCAATGCAAGATGGATCACCCGAGGGACTGTATAGCAGAAAATGGGATGCCTCAGACTGGGCTTGGAGGGTGAGTGACCACAAGGAAGAGGAGACCTTAATAGTTCTTGTAAACTATTGATTGGGATCATGCACATGATGGGTAGGTCTTCCTGTGTAAGAAAATCTTGGCAAGGCAAGATGGATCACCCGAGGGACTGTATAGAAGAGAAGGGGATGCCTGAGCCTAGGTTTGGAGGGTGAGTGACTGCAAGGAAGATGAAACCTTGATAGTTCTTGTAAACTGTTGATTGGGATCATGAACCCAATGGGTATGCCAAGGAAAAACAACGAGTCTGGATAACAAAACAACCATGTGGATACAAATCCACAAACTGCGCAGATAATTATTGTGCTAAGATTATGAAATTTTCCTAGATATTTTTGTGCAATGTTTTCGCATAAGACTATGATTAACGTGCTTGTTGTCCAAGAATTATTGAAATAAGGTGACCAAGATTAAAGGTTTGAAAAATGACCCAACCGAGGAAGAAGGATCAGTATTTCTGAAACAGTCGAATGAGAAAGGCATGATAGGCGTTTTTGAGAAAGAACATTGAGGACGATGTTCCTTTAAGGGGGAGGGAATTGTAACACCCATGTTTCCCCCAGCTTGTAATTAATCATAAAATAGGATTACCATGCTAAGGCATGTGGACAATGTAAATGTATTATTTTTAAACTGCCCATATCTAACTATTGGGGGGTGAAGCCTTGAAGTACAAGCCATGATATCTCTAGAGGAAAGAAATCAGTTAATGAAGAAAGGACTAGTGGTTGAATCATAAACCACCCCCGTGAATGGAAACATGGTCTAGCTGCAAGATGTCAGCTCGAAGTACCACAGAGACCTACAGACCCGAGCTTCCTTCTGACAGAAGGAACAGGACAGATCGAAAAAACTTCCAAAGGAGGGAAGGTAAGATACATACAGAGACACAGTAAGAGAGTAGACAAGGGATGACAGAACAAGCTCGTAAGAGAGATGTGTGAACCCAAAGGAAGTGTCAAGAACATGGTTGAAGGACCCGAATGCGAGCTTGATGTTGAGGAAGCATCTGATAAACCTCATAGGGTCGTTGTGACAGAGAGAGTTTCTCTGAGAGATGGCGTAAATTCCCTATTAATATCATGGCTTGGCACGGGGGTGGCCAGAGTGCTAAGAATTAATGCCTTTGAGCCTATGGTTGGGTGGAAAGGCACACACCCACAGTCAATTAGTTGGATGCAACTTGTAATAGATAAGTATTCTCATACCCTGTGAAATTGAGTTGTAATTGTGTAAATATATTTTGAATGATCCAGGGATGGATATGTTTTCTTAATGATTTATACTATATCCATTTTTGGTGTCTCCTTGATTGTGTAATTAGGAAAGTAATAAATTATATGGATTGTACATGTTTTGTATTCGTAAATTCTTGCACCCTATGGTGGCTTAAGTTAGATCCATGAACTATGAGTTCGTCGACCTTCGGCACAATTTCACATACGCATGTCGACACTCCTAGTCGCTCTAAGTCCCTTGGAGGAGGGATTCTATTAAATCTTAGGATAGATAGTGTCTGTATGCACAGGCTCTCTGCAAGGTAGGCAAAGACCAAGAACCACATAAGTTCTAGAGTTAATGGATGAGCATAAGGGGTGCACGGAAGAACCCTTCCAAGTGTTAAGTTCAAGAGGAAGAGCACCAAGCTCTTAATCCTTTCAGAGCTAACAAAGTTCAGGAAGAGTAACGAGCTCGGAGTATCGAAAGAGAAGGGTTCCTTTGGTTGGGAATCATTGTGGCGCACAAAGATGAAATTAGTGGACATGCTAGTTCACGACCCGCAATCAACCCACGTCATTGATCTCATTGGGAATGGAAGATCAATGACTAGGATTAGACTAGAGTCAACTGAGCACTTCCCATATTGCAGACATTGGACCCCACAATCATTGTGAATCGTTGATCTATGAACGGAGATCGAGGGTGGGGAATCATTGCAGAACATGAAGGTGAAATTAGTGGGCGTGCTAGTTCGTGGCCCACTATTCACCAACGTCGTTGATCTAGTCGAGCTGGAAGATCAATGACTTCGATTAGACCGATTTGGGCAAGTACTTTACATATTGCAGAGGTTAATCTCTCTGATAAAGAGCACGCACGTTTGGGCCCCGCAATCACGGTGAACCATCGAATCTGAGCACAAAAGGGATGATAGTCATCTTATCTAAGATAAAGTGTATGTGTTTTAAACTTTGCATGCCTACCAGGATTGACTTGCCAAAGTCTTGAAGTGATTTGGAACCATCCATTGCCAAGAGGTACAGGTGGTGTAAGTCTGCGGGCTCTAGGTAAAGACCTGAAGTAGGTCATGGTTGTTGATCCCCCGAAGAAGTACGTGTCAATAGATCAAAGTCTCCGGGTGAATGCACTTTGGAATAAATGAGGGTGTAGAAGCTTGGAACTACCGAATCCCGAAGTGTCGGATTTCACCCTGAAAGTTGATAGAAGGAGATGCGTTTCCGGAGATCTAACACTCCAGGAGGATTGCACTCCAGAGGTTTGTGTTGGTTATTACTTGAGACTCTCGAAGCGTGAAGTCCTAAAGTGATCTGAAGCCATCGATTCATAGGAGACATGCGTCGATAGATCATTAACTCCGGGTAAAATCCTTTCGGGAGAAAATGAGTGTGAAAAGGTATAAACTCTGGAATGCTAAAATCCTGAAGTAAACCAAGACCATTGATCGGGAAGGATGTGTGGTGCATGATCTGTGATTCTGGAAGAACGTACTCTAGGAGGATGGATTGTTGGAGCTTTCGGATCACCTGAACGTCGAAGTCCCGAAGTGAGTTGGAACCGTTCATCACCAAGAAGGGAACGTGGTGACAGATCATTAACTCTGGGTGAAATCACTCCAGGAGAACACAAATAAGAAGAGTTTGAAATCGCCAAAGCCTGAACATCCAAAATAGTCGGGAGTCATTGATCTGCGAGAGGACACATGTCATCAAATCACGGACTCCGGGTAAAACATTCTGAGAGAAACGGAGCGTGAGGAAAATTGAGATTTGATACCTCCGAAAGTAGAAGTCCTAAGTGGATGAGAACCGTCGATTTTAAGGTGTACATGCGGTTCCAGATCCATAACTTAGGAGGAAAGCGGAGGGGGAAAACGCCTAAGTCCCGGAGGAGAATCTCGAACATTGGTCGAGAAGGGAACCAAGGGGCGGTTGATCTGGTTGAAAGGAACAAAGTCTCGAAGAGAAAGAAGATCCACCTATTGAGGAGGATGTGTGGCGGAGGATCTCTTATTTCAGATAAATCGCTCCAGAAGAAATGAAGTTTTGAGAATTGAGATTCCTAGAGCCCGAAGGGTGAAATCAATCACAGCCATTGATTGAAAGGGACAGGTTTCAGTAGATCTTCCACTTTGGAATATTTCCATGTGGAGAAAAGCGAGGATTGAGAATGGAAACTCCCAAAGTCCAACCTCATGGACAAGATCGTGGCCATAGATCGAAGGGAGACAGGTGGCAGCAGTTCTAAAGGTCTGAAGGTCGGACTTTGGAATATTGACAAGCAGGCAAAATTTGAGAGTTGAAACACCTGAATCTTGAAGTCCAAAGTAAATCTGGACCTTCATATCTAGAGTAACACATGGCGGCAGTTCGCTAGTTTCAGATAAATGTGTCTAAATGTTCAATTAAGAAGTGAGAAACCCAAATTTCGAAGACCCGAAGGGATTGTAGTCATTGATCTACGGAAGACACGCGTCAGTGTACTGTCAGCTTCGGATAAAATCCATTGGGGGAAAATGAGAGTTGAGATTTGAGATTTTTGAAGCTCGAAATCCCAAACTGATCGGAGTCGTCGGTCTAAGAGAATACATGGAAAGAGATTTTTCATTGCGGGAGAAGGCAAGCTTTGAGAGTTGAGAACTCTGAAACCCGAATCGTGAAACAAATCGCATTCGTTGATTTTAAAGGGACAGATCTGAGTTGTCATTTCAGAAGCACCATTAAGTTCATAAGATCAATGGTCCTGTTGCATTGCAGGGACCGAAGGTGCACGAACTTTAAAAATTTGAGGGTAGGCCGCAATATAGACCACGGTTTTGGAGAGTGGACATGTGGAGGCTCAAGGAGAATTGTGTGGAGAAAAGTAGTTTGGTTTCAAACCACCCTTGGCCGCGCCTGCAATCACGTGGTTATGTAAGTCCATTTCCCAAGGTCACATCAGGGAAGGGCTTATCAAAAAAGGAGCTAGCGCCCAAACTCAAATATTTTGCAAGCATAAAAGGGGAAGGTCACGGGTACCATTAGATCTGCACCTGGAAGTCGAAAGAGTCTGCGTTTAATTACAGAACGAGACCATCAAGGTCTCAGAGATTCGTTTGGCTCCAGAATAGGAGATCCTTGACTAGGAGGTCGGACTAGTTCCCCGACTTTCCAAATTAGAAACCATGGATAGAGAATCTATCCTTTAAGAAAAGTGAAACTTTGTATGCCCCGTCGTGGGTGTGTTACAGGAAAAGTATTGATCATGACCATAAAAATATATACTAATTCTAGTAAACAAAATCCCTATGAAAAAATGGTGATTGAAACTCAAACGTCAAATCTAAGCGTCGAGCGATCTCGGTCATCGAGTTTCATAACCAATTTCAAGAGGGAGTTTCGCGAGCCGAGACACTGGAGCACCAGACCCTGGAAGAATTATAAGTCCAAGTCCCTTTTGGAAGTCCCAATACGTCAATTTCCAGGGACCAGGGTTCCATCCCTGGTTCCATGCCTTGTTACATAAGCAAGAGAGAGAGAGAGAGAGAGAGACGTCATGGTGACATAGTGTGCCAACTTGGTAGCCATGGTGTTACAGGGCTAACACCTGTCCACATCTAATTGCAGACAAGTAGAGTGTGGTCCCTGACAATCTTAATCCCTTTGCATCGACTTATTTGAATTTTTGGACGACAGATCTACCGGTCAAAATATCTTAGTCGTTGAAATTCCTTAGTAAATCCTAGGATTCATAATCCTCGGGATTAACGTAATTAAATGTCATTGAATTACTAGATGGTGCACCTAGAGATTTTTAGGTTAGAGGATATAGGGAAAGTGTCAAGGTTCAAGATCCACTTCGATGAGAACCATCGATCTATTAAATGACATTCTAAATCTCCACCATTTGATCCTTAGAGTTGTTTCCAGACCGGAGTTGTGGAAGGAACCTTAATAGAAATTTGTTCGAAGTGAGAGAGATCTTAGTCGTAGATCTCATAAAATCATAACCCTAAGAATTAACCCAGAAATCCATCCCTTAATCACGATATTACCTTAATTAACCACCTCGTAATCCTTGGAAGTTGGGCTTCAGGGGATTTTCGTAGTTACATTTCATCGAGAAAGTCCCAACATCCAGTACTCGGTGGTGATGTGTCATGCTATGAATGGCCCACATGTTGTGACATGGGAGGGCCACGTATCACACGTTGGCGGTGTCATGTGTCACATCAATTTAGCATCTTTGGATGAAGGTCCAAGTGGAAAATGAGTGCCATGTATTGAAGCGGTACAAGTACCACGTGTCATTCCAAGTGGCAGATAATGGCGAGGTCATGTGTCAGAATAGATGAAATTTTTTGGATAGGGCCGCATTTCCTAAGCACCAACTCATGGAAGATCAAACCTTTCTGAGCTACATGAATAATGAAAGGATTGAGGTCTTGACACCCTGAGATCCGTGATTCTGAGGTCCTGTGGTCCCGAGGGTCTAGTGGCTAGGTGGAAGGCTCCATACCAATGCCACGTCGATACACAGTCAGTAGCCACACCCTAATTGGAAGAGAAACTAGGACATGTTAGTGCCATGTCAGATGGGCAGGATGATGTAGATGCCATGTGGCAGTAAAAAATCCTTTGGCCAATAAAGCCTCTAAATATTTAAAAGGGCATAACACCAAGCTCCATTTAGAGAAAAATTACAGTGGTTGAAAATCCCTCAGAGAATAGAAGACGATGGTTTCCTTTTTAAAGGGATTTGAGGAGGCTTACAAAAACCAAAAATTTAATACCCGAGCCCTCAAAAAGGTACTTAGGGGGTTGGGTGTGTTACATGTTGTCGAAAACTCCAACCATTTGATGACCTCTACTGAGATAACATTATTTTTTCTTTCTCTATCAACAATGAAATGTAGTGGAGCACCATTCACCCACATATGCGAGTGAAAAAGGTGCTCACCTTCCTCCATCTCTTACGGTTCATTTGGCTAGATATTTATGGTAGTGATTGTGGCACTAAGTTTTGCATCGATGATCTGCTTCCCCTTGTCTATCTCTGAATCAAAGCAGAAGCCTGGATCTGACTCTAAGTATTTCAACTTGGCCATTAATGACTTCTTTGAGTGACATTCATCGGTGTTGTGCCAAGGGTTTTTATGGAACTCGCACAATTTTCGAGTGTCTTTCTTTGTCTTCCCATTACCTCTATTTTCTTGTGTCTTAGACTAGTTTTATTGAGTTTGTCCCTCCTTACTTTATTCCTTTTTTGGTGTGTTGGGGCCTCATTTTCCCTGCTTCTATTGTGATGCATTTGCATATCCAAAATCCCATGTATTCTGCTGCTTAAATTTTTACTCAATTTTGGTAGCATATCGATACGTGACTCCTAGTGATGAGATGTCTAGAAACTCATTTTCTATTTGGATGTACCTATGTATATCCCCGTGATATTTTAGAACAATATTACGCTCAGAGTCTCTAATACCTAGCTTAGTGCACAAGGTATGGAAGGTTTTGTGAACTCTAGCATTGTTTAGTCATGTTGATGCTCAGATCTGTCAAGACCACAAAAACAACCTCATGAGGACATTAGTCCCCATTCATTTTTAGAGAGGTGGTTCTCCTCTTTGGATAAAAGATATATATTTGGATATCTTGGAGTAGGGAGAGTGCTAGGAAGCAAACCCCAAATCTTTATTGCTTGGATTTATATGAAAACGGTTCTTCAATAACCCAGTATGATCTTTATGTTCAGCAAGAAGTTCTTTACAAATAAAATATTGAAGAGGAACTTCAACATCAGAAAATAAAAATACTCAACACCACATCAAGATCAACCCTAAAGTAATTCTTTGTAGAGTCTTTCTCATAAAATATATCTAAGAATATACAAAATCAATTTTACAGTCACATATATGCCTACAAATTCTCCATGATCATATATGAAAAGTCTTGGAATATTACAAGAAAAACACTGAGAACTCAACCCCGTGATTGTTTCAAGAAAACAAACACAAAGCTTTGAGAAAACACTGAAGAAGAAGAAAATAATGGAGAAGAATGAAAATATTTGTTTGCTTACCAAAATCTTGATTACATAATTATGGATGGTATGTCTCTTTCCTTCTCCTTTGAATTCCCTCTCAACAATGAATTATGAAACTCATGAAGTCTCTCTTTTCCCTTTTTAAAGAAATGTTCTTCTAACTACTTGAGTAGTTAGGGTTTTTTCTTTTTTCTCTTTAAATTCCTTTTTTTTTATCAAAACACTTTAATTAATAAAACATTGGAATCTCATTAATGACTTTAATTCATTGATATTCTTTCTTTAAATTGGGCCCCAAAAATATTTATAAAAAAAAAAAAAATTAAATAAACTTTTATTTCGAATAATTTTTAATTTGTTGTCTCCTTTAAGAGATGATTGTGTTTTAATTTTCTTGTAATTATATGGATATTTTCATCCCTTTAAACCACTTCTTATTTTATCTTTATCTTATTATCTTTCCAACTATATAAAATTTTCCCAAATCTGTCGCCTAGATCTCAAGATATGAGCTTGTGAAGTTGAGTTGTCATGCATGTCCATTAAACATGCAGTTGGCTGATATTTTAATTTCTGAGACAAATGTATCAAATTTCAACACTTGAAACCTGTAATACCATCTTCTACATCTAAATACCTTTCCAACGGTATAAATTTTTCATTATCCCGACACCCGGAGCTCAAGTTATGGCATGTGCAATATTAACACTCAACCACCATCAATCGATTGTCTTGGGTAAATCACAACCCTTGGATGAATTTCATGCCCCTTCATAAAATTGGCCCTTTTGGTTGAAAATTATATCCCACATGCATTGTGATATTATATTTTTCATGGTATATAATACTAAGTGTTTCATACACTTAGCAAGAAACACGAGAAAAAGATTATGGAGCATAAGGTGTTCGACCCTTAGAAAATTGTTGAATAAAATAATAATTTTGGAATCTCATCGTCGTCCACATCATGCCCCATCACCATGATTATTCATACAATAATATTTTTCCACATGTCATCACTTGGTAGGACAACAATATACCAATAACAATCTAACATTTTTCATCCAATAAGATCACGTCATGTGTCTCTCTTTTTGTATGTTTCCACGTGTAATGCTCCAATAAGAATATCCCATGTGTCTCCCTCCACAAGTTGTCATGTGTCACAATTCCATGCTTCCATGTTGAATATTCTTATTGGTTCATGGTTTAAATGGTGAAAACTTTGGAATAATGGTTAAGTATAGGAAATCAGGCAGAAGGGTAAGTGAGGGGAAGGGGGAAGATTTGTAGACAATGGAAGTTAAAAGGGTAGTTTGTAGATTGCGAGAGAGGGTTGGCAGGTTGGGGAGTGAGGTGAGTAAGGGTGACCGGTGTCTTCCCGCTCACGAGCTATATTAATTTAAAAAATTTTAAGGAAGGATAGGGTAAGAAGATGAGAGGGGGCGGGAGTAATTTGTAGGTGGTAGAGGGACAAGGGTGGCGTAAGGTGATGTAAGGGGGAAGCTAAAGTGTAGGTAGTGGAGATAGGAACATGGTGGGTTCGCGAGGATGGGAAGGTGAGGGAAGTGAGGATATGAGTTTGAAAACCTGATGAGGAGATGAGGAAAGAGTCTCAAAAGATACTAAAGTGTGGAGACTAGTGGAGTGTATGGGAGAAGAGTGAGGTAAAGTATGGAGAGAGAGATGTTGAGTGAAAATTCCAAGTGTTGAGAATGAAAGAAGAGAGGAGGCGTGTGAGGAAAATAAATTGAAATAAAATCTAAGTATGGTATAATTGTAATATAGGAGAGGAGAGGAGAACATGTATACATAGAAATATTCTTCAAAATCGGACCTCTGGACAATATCTTGAGTAACTTAGGCATATGAAAACAGATTTATGATCTGAAAAATGTGTGGCGAAGCTAAGACTGAGGGCTGCAGAATGAAATTATAAAAGTTTAAAAAAAATATTCTTTTGATATCAAGGATTTTATGAATCCAATAGAGTGAAAATATAGATGACCAAGTTTTGGTCAACAGGTCTCGCTCCTGATGCATTGTGGTCCATCTCATGTACTGGTCGTTGTAGTTTCCAATAGGGTAATATTGTTCCTTGACGACATCCATAAAAGAGTCCCAAGTGGTCTCAACCCCAAATATTCCAAAATCCTCTGTGGAGTTTTGCTCATAGTAAGTCTCCCACCAATGTTTTACATGGGGGACCGCCTTAAGGAATGCAAAGGTGATCTTTTCCCTATTGGAAAAATTGTGGACAGAGAACTAACCTTCTAGTAGATTTAACCACTTTTCCATAGCATCCACATCTATCTAACCTTCAAATATGGAAATATCAAAATTAACTTGCACCTTGAAGGGGGCGACACCTCCAAAGTGTTAAAATTTCACTTAAGCAGTTAAGTGTATTCAGTATTCTTTAACTTTAAAATATTAAATTAATAACTGCATGCATAAGAATCACTTAAATAAATACATCCACAGTATACACAAGATTTATCCTGGGAAACCCTCTAGGGGGGGAAAACCCAGCAAATCTTCTTCAATATAGATTCATCAACAAGTACAATGTATCTCTTAAGAGATATCTCACCAAAAAGAATATAATCAGAAGATAGACCAGAAACCCTAACCAAAATAGGGTAGCGCACCACTAGACCGAGATAGTCCTCCAAGAGATAACCAAAACCCTTCACCAAAAAACCCTTACCCTGTAGTTGCGTCTCCTCCTCATACTTGTACACTTTTCCTTGTGAGAGAGCACTTTTGTTGTGTGTACTTCAAGTGAGGTAACTATCCTCTTATAAATACAAGTTGAGCCACCCTTTAATTAGGTCAGGGTTGACTTGTATACTTTACCCTTTCTAATTTACATTTGACTTTTACAAAGGAACAATATGGCTGAATTTTACAAAGGCACAATAGGGCCGACTTTAGAAATACATCATAATATTATTCTTTTGGGTTTTGACTTGGTCTAATACAATATTGATACAATAAGAATATATTTTGAAGCTACTAAAACTTCAACACAAAGTGGTCACTTGATGAAGATGCATCTACTATTGTCAGCAGTCGTTGAAGGATTTGGGATAAATTATCCATCATCTCGTTCCTTTGTTGCATGAGGAATTTTTCTAGAAATGGCTTAATAGGATCTCCCTCTCCCTCGTCTCCCTTTTCCTCCTCCATGGTCAGCCATCAAGGTCGGCGAGGATATTCTTCCAAGGGCTTAACTAGTTCGAGTCCCAATGTCTTATACCCTAACCTCATTGGGGACATGCACAGAGAAATAGATAAAGAGCATCCTGCTCTGATACCATTGATCCAAATTTATGAGGGAATGAAATGAAACATATAAATAAGACATAAACACAAAGATATAGTAATACTCGATTTCTATTAAAGTATGAAATATGCAGAGACTGTAAGAGAAAATACATAGTGAAATGAACTCGCCGCAATGGTGGTATCGCATTTCTAAGAAGAGATGTGATGGCATTGTGCATTTCTAAGAAGATGATTACAATGAGGATCCAAACTTCTTTTTAGAATAAATCATAAATGAGAAAACCCTAAACATCCAAAAACATAACCCTAGAAGATGAAACACCAAAAGGTTTTTGGGCTCTGAAGTGGGTATTTGATACATCAACTTCCCAAGGGTGTAACATTTTCATATGACCTATGTTTAGGGCACTTGACACCTCGTTGGAAAGGTCTAGCCGATAAGTACACATTATGAATGGCCCAATACAAGCCTCCATCATAAATTGGGCATTGCCACGTCAAAAAAATGTCATTTGGGGCTTCAAAATGGCCTTGGAAGTTTGGGACCCAAACAACTGTAGAAAAACTAACAAGATGGAAACTGTATTTTGAGCTAATGGAATAGGTGGGAGGCCACCAATGTCCACCTAGATCAGAATTTCATAGCATAAATATTAGAGATAAAATTCATAATGACAATGGAAATTTGAGATGATAATATATTTGTGTGAATAAAGTCCTAAGTATACTAGGTATTAAAGCATGATCTAGGTGCACACTTTTTAGGCATGTTGGGCATCTTAGGAAGAGTCCCTTATTAGAAGGGTTCAAAAAAGGTTAAAAAAAATATACATGAGTTCTTCTTCTTGGACTCAATATGTATGGGGTTCGTGACCTCAGTTCAAATGGTCACAATCCCTTATATAGCCATACCTTATTTCTATTCCATGCATGGTAGGCAATGTCTCTCATCATTGATCTCTTTAGAGTTATAGTAGGTCAAGGTTGCATGCACAAAGAAAGTTTCCACCTAGGGTTAGTGACCATGCTATGCCATTTTTAATATATCACCTTGCTTATTCATCCCTATATTTACTACCGAGGTTGACTTATTATCACATCGATTGATTTTAGTCTTAGTAATGTAATCATTGTTTATTCAAGATTTCCTTCCTTGAGGTGTTCAATAGTGATTTAAGCTGTAAAATCTATGACTTTTTCTATGTAACAAATTTTTTATAGGATTGTGATATAAATTGTACAAGTTTTTTTTAACAACTCTATTCTTGATAATGGTATCATAAACAATGCGTTTTAACTAGAATTATTTGCAAGATGGAGAACCTCTTTATTGATCCAATCTTTGAATTATTTGATGTAAAGTGAAAGGGAGTTAATTATTTTGGTGAATTTGTTTGATATCTTAGTGTTTTCCATCCAAATGCACCTCAAGAACTTATAAGATTGACTTTTCATTCAAGCTATATGATTTGCATTGCACTGGATTTATCAAATGGGAAGAGGTGAAACAAATGTTAATAACACTTTTACATGAGTCAGAAATGAAATATTACAATGTATGCTATGAATAGATTATTCCTCCCCAACTTCGATTACTATCTTAGGCCTTCATTACCTATGCTTACAACTAACCACTATAAGGTTTATATAAGAAGACTCATAGTCTTGAATAGATTTGGGTTCTTATCCAAAGGTTCACAAATTGTAATTCCATGTTCAATAAGGTTTATATAAGAAGACTCATAGTCTTGAATAGATTTAGGTTCTTATCCAAAGGTTCACAAATTGTAATTCCATGTTCAATGTTGATTAAAGTTTTCATGGTTCAATTGCATGAGTTTATGCAACAAATTTACATAGAATTTAACAATATTGTGATTTCATCATGTTTGAATATTTACTACTCTAAAGAGAGCACATTTTCTTAATCGGAATGGTAACCATAGGTCACATATTAAGGTTAATATTCATTCTTCCAAAAGAAA
>ML800952.1:549449-560116 GCA_009831015.1 Picea engelmannii | reverse complement strand
GCTTCAGGGGGAGATTCGGGTATGGGCGGCTTCCTTCCCATGGCCTCATACTAGGTGGCCCCTCATTTTTCCTTGCCTCTTAGTCGGGGCATGACGAGAGCTAGCGGTGTCATGGGAGGGAAGACTCTGAGGGTCGGGGAGCTTGGAGAGAGGGGGCACAAATTCCACCTCGAAATCGAGTGGAGATCGCACCAGATATTGTTCACGAAACTGAGGAAGAGGTGAACCAGGGAGGTGTGGTTCTGCTAATTGTGAGGGGGCGAGTGAGGAAAAGAGTGTCCAAGCTCATCTTTAGGAGCAGGCGAGCCAGTCTAGAGTAGATGTGACTGAGGAATCCCCCTGCACAGTTCCATGAGGACTCCCATTCCGCAGAGCTTCCAATTTGTGTGGCCTGCAGGATTCAAATGGAGTATGGAGGGTGGCGGCGGAAGGTTTAAACTCATGAGGTGAATGGAGTGGGTTGATGGAGTTGGACAGACACCAAGTGGCATGCAGCCTAACCAGTTGGCCTCCTTGTGTTGTGCACACTTCATTGACTCGGAATCACCCCATTCCCGGGAGCAAGCGAACTATATTGATCTACATCGTATTTACTCATTTATGTACTCAATTAATCCTAGTCTACATGTTTTTCATAATATGGAATGTTTATGTAATAATACAATCAAAAACACCAATTCAACAAGTAATCAATCAAGAGTAACATCATCATAGTGGATCTCCTTTAAACCTCTCATCATTCATAGCCCAATTATCCCCCTCCTAGTGCTCGAACAATGTATCCAATCTCCCATCATTCATAGCTTTTATTGATCCTCGTCTTGGTGCTTGAATGATATCATTTGAAAACCCTAGTTATCCCCCAACTGGTGCTTGAATGACCTATCAAATCACTCATCATTCATAGGCCCCATGTATTCCCCTCATAGTACTCGAATGATATTTCTTTACATGGCACAACTCCCTCTGTTAAGACTAGTCCTTATATGTCATGACTCGAGAGATGGTGTTATAACTCGTCACATGGGTGACTACAACAAGAATTAAAAGTCACAACATTGCTCCAAGGTTCTACTCAACTTTCATCATTCATAAGGATTTGTACCCCCAATCATCCAAAAGGTTCTTTGGCCCCAAGTAATGCATACAGGTCTAGCGTAGCTAGTATAAGCTTGGAGGAAATGTTATTCTATCTTAAGCCCATAATTATAGATCCTAATGAAATACATCATGTTTATGGTCTCCCACAAGATAGATATCGTCATCATCTCTTTATCATGAACTATATCAAATCATTCATTCTCATAGAACATTACATAACCATAGATGTATGTCGATATATAGTAAAAATGTCATGTTTCATTTATCAATTAGTACAAACATAGTTATTCAACTTTGTACATGCATTCAACAATACACATTTCATCCTTTCAATATTCCATAATTCATTTTAAATAACAACTTTAATCAGCATTCAACATTTAGGTAATACACAACTACTTCATAATTTTAGATAACTAATTGTGTGAATGGCATAGTTCACGAGACATCATTAAATCATAAATTGTCCAAAATCGTTAAAACTGCAAATGGTTATACATAACCAACAAAAGTCATTCAACATCATCATTAAAACTGCATATGGATATATCTATGTAAATGCATAACCATACAAAATAACATCCATAAAGTCATATATCACTAGTGTCTCAAAAGTCCTATAAAGTCTCAATGAGAATCAAAATAAGATACATATCTAGATGCACAAGTACGAGTCTAGGAAAAAATAGTGATAGTTACATCAAAAAAGGTGATTATATCATGTGATGTAATATTTGAAGAAGAGGGAGTGTGCAAAGAAGGTAGGAAAAATTAGCAAGTGTGGAAATAAAGTCATCATAAGATGGCATCACTCATATCCCCACTAGCACTAGTAGCATCTCAAGTTCTAATGGTAGTCCTATTCCACCTCTAAGAAATTATTCATTGAGATCAAGTGTAAATCGGGTATCAATTCCAAGACCATCGATAAAGGTAAAAAACCCTTAAATCAATTTCTCAAAGGACTTATAATCAAGAGGATAAAAATTAGAATGTTGATTTTTCCTTATTTTCTCAAAATTCAAGCCAAACCATGTTGTTATGGAGATTTAGTGTATAATAGAGTAATTTGGTGTGAGGTGATGGGGGAGGAAATGTGGGATAATTAGTGTTGGGTGTGTGTTATATTATTTGCAAGTGTTTTTGCAGGGGGTGCATCATATATGACGATTTTAGGGGCAAGTTTTTTTTATTTTAGCAGTTTTCTCTACTTTAGGTGGTTTTCTAAATTAATCCTAGATTAAGGGATTAGGGTTTTGGTAGCAGCAGAATACCTAAAATTGTGTGTGTGTGTGTGTGTGTGTGTGTGTGTGTGTGTGTAAGAGTTGAGAGGTGTGGCACCAAGGAAGACCATCTTTCTCTTGGTTAATGGTTTCCAGCATAAATATTTGTGTACTATGTGTATGAGCCATTGTTTAATTTATCTTTTGCTTGAGAATTTGTATGCATTAGTTTACTTCATAGGTTTAAAAATTACATGTGGTATTAGAGCATGTTTTTGGCTTCAGGGGATTCCTTTGTTGCTTATGGTTTGGCTGAGTATTGATAGATCAAGTCTATATTAGGTCTATGATAAACCTAGTTTCAGTGGCATCTTTGTAGTGGTGATTTGTGTGTTGAAAGAGAATAGTGAGCAGTTCTAGAATTGATATTGAGAAGTTCAAAGGTCAAATCTTTGAGCTATGGAAGATACACAATCTACTCGTATGTCGAAAGAATATTGGGAGAAGCTAGATAGAAGAGCAAGGAGTACGATTCGACTCTTCCTAGAATATTCGATGTTACTGAATGTCTCCAGAGAATCTATAGCCAAGGAACTATGGGAATAGTTAAGGAATTTGTATCAATTAAAGTCTTGGTAAACAATTTGTTTCTTCAAAAGAAGTTGTATCATCTTAGGATGGAAGATGGAGATTATGTGATAGAGCATCTAAATTCCTTCAATACTATGGTAATTCAACTTGTCTATGTTGATATTAAGCTTGCAGAAGAAGATAATTTTATTACCTTGTTATTTTCTTTTCCATACTATTGGGATAATCTAGTTGTACCAATTGGTAGTACCATTAAATCAGCATTGAAGTATGAGAATGTATTTGCATCCTTCTTATTGGAATAGTTGAAGTGGAAAAGCATGGATAGTCAAAGAACAAATGATTTATTTGTAAGAGGTCATCCTCAATATATGATCCAGGTGGACATCGATGGCTTCCCACCTATTCCACTGGCTCAAAATATAGTTTCCATCTTGGTATTTTTCTACAGTTTTTCAAGTCCCAAAATTTTAAGGTTGTTTTGAGGCCCTAAACGACATTTCTTTGACGCGGGAATGCCCAATAGAATCTAGAGGCTTGTATTTGACCATTCAAAATGTGTACACCTTGGCTATACCTTTCTGACATGGTATCGAGCACCTAAAATGAAGATCATATGCAAACGTTACGCCCTCGAGAAGTTGATGTATCAACTACCCCCATCGGGGATCACAAACCTTTTGGTGTTTCATCTTTTGGGGTTATGTTTTTTTATGTTTATGGTTTTCTCATTTAATATTTATATTAAAAAGGCCTTTGGAGCCTCATTGTAATCATCTTCTTACGAATGTGTGTATCCATCACATATCTTCTCAGAGATAAGCTACCACCATTCTAACGATTTCATTTCACTCGGTATTTTCTTTTACAGTCTCTGCATATTTCATTCTTTAATATAAAATGAGTATTACTACATCTCTATGTTTTTGTCTTATTTATTTCTTTCATTTCATTCCCTTATAAATCCAGATCAAGATAGGAATAAAAATAAGTCTTCAAGGGGGGAGTTCTAAATCTAGAAGTAGATCTAAATCTCTAGGAAAACCTTTGAGGAAATGTTGGAAGTGTGGTAAATATGGGCATTATAATAAATATTGTAGGTCTAAGAAGGTTTATAAAGAAAATGGATCTAGTGATGCCTCTTCCATAGAGGCGAAAACCTCCATAGAAGAAGGAGGTGATTTTACTTAGCATCTATAGGTACACATGTCGATCATGGAGTATCTTTGATCAACTTAGGTAAGTCATTCCATATTACTCCTCATATGGAGTGGTTCTATGAATATGAAAAGTGTGATGGTGGTGATGTCTTCATAAGATATGACTCGACAGCCAAAATCATGGGACTTGGAAGGGTTAAGCTATTACTAAAATATGGAAGGATTAGAACTCTCCCTAGGTTTTTGCACATTCCAAATCTAGCCAGGAGTCTAATATTTATAAGTAAGTTGGATGATGCAGGTGTGGATACTATATTAGGAAATGTCAGTTGCAAGATGGTATGAGGAGAAATGGTTTTGGTGAGGGGATTTCGATGTGGAACTCTGTACAAGTTGTTGGAAAGTAATTATACTAATGGTTGTAACATTTATGTTGTCCCTAAGCAAAGAAATAAAGAAGATTACATTATCCATATTATCCCTAGAAAGAAGACCATGGTGTGGCATCAAAGACTAGGACATATTGGAGAAAAGGGCCTTCGAGCACTACATGGTAAAGGCATGGTTGAAGGTATTTCTAAATGCACCTTGGATTTTGATTTATGTGAACATTCCATATATGGTAAACAAAATCAAGTAAGATTCCCATCTGGTGCTACAAGAACAAAGGGGATCTTAGAGTTGATACACAGCGATGTGTTCGGACCTATACTTGTTCCATCACTAGGTAAATATGTGTATTATGTTTCATTCATAGATGATTTCTCAAGGAACACATGGATTTATTTTCTTAGGAAGAAATATGAGGTATTTGATAAATTTAAAGAGTTTAAGGATCTGGTAGAAAATCAGACAGAGAATAAAATAAAGGTGTTGAGGATAGATAATGGTGGAGAATTTTATGGGAATGAATTTAAATAGTTTTGTAAGAAGTGAGGTATAGAAAGGCAGAAGACTAATCCATACACACCTCAATAGAATGGGGTTGTGGAAAGGATGAGCAGGACATTGATGAAAAAATAAAGGAGCATGCTCAGTGGCATCGAGTTAGGACAGGAATTCTAGGCAGAGGCAATGGGTATTACATGTTACCTAGTAAATAGATCACCCTCATTGGCGTTGGTGGAAAAAACTCTGCATGAGGTATGGAATGGTAATAAACCCTCTCTTGAAAATATCAGAGTGTTTGGTGGTGATGCTTATGTACATGTTCCAAAGTAACATAGGAGTAAGTTGGATAATAAAGTTGAAAAGTGTATATGTATTGGTTATAAAGATGGTATGAAAGGTTACAAGCTTTGGAACCCAGAAACTAAGAAGATTGTTTACAGTCGGGATGATGTTTTTAGAGAGGTTAAAGATGTTCCAAACAAGAATTCATACCAAGGGAAGCAGAACTTGAGAAAATAGAATTTGGGTTGGATGGTCCAAATTCTGACTCTACATAAGAAGATGAAGCAGAAGAAGAAGAACCTCATACCCTAGTATTGAGGATATCATTAAGGGAAAGAAGGAAACCAAAGAGGTTTAGTCCACCTGATTTTTCTACTAATTTTTTTTTATCTATTACTGATGATGATCCCAGAACTATCAGAGAAGCAGTGAATTCATAGGATAGTAAACTCTGGAAGAAGGCTATGATTGAAGAGATGGATGCCTTGTATAAGAAGGAGGCATGGGATCTAGTTTAGTTTCCAGCTGGAATAAAATTTGTTGCTAGCAAATGGTTGTTTAAGAAGAAGTTGAATGCAAAAGGAAAAGTGGAGAAACACAAAGCACGGTTAGTAGCAAAAGGTTATTCTCGAGTAGAGGGAATTGAATTTGGTGAAAGTTTTTCTCCTGTTTCCAAGTTAACTTCTATTATATTTATTTTATCTATTGTTTTTTCTTTTTATTTTGAAGTAGAACATACGGATGTGATGACAACATTCCTACATGGGGATCTGGAAGAAGAAATCTATGTGAAGCAACCAGAAGGCTTTGTAGTAAAGGGAAAGAAAGAGATAGTGTGTAAGCTAAAGAAGTCATTATACAGTCTGAAGCAATCACCTAGGATGTGGTACCAAAATTTTGACATGTACATCCTTAAACTAAGATTTGTGAGAAGTAAGGATTCTCACTATGTATATTCCAAGAAGGTTGGTAATCACTTCATTTATGTAGTGTTGTATGTTGATGACATGTTGCTAGTAGGAAATAACATGGATGTTATCAAGGAGGTGAAATTGCATCTATCCTCCAAATTTGACATGAAGGATATAAATGTTGCTAACTTCATTCTAGGAATAGATATTAAAATAGATTGTGCAAACGGGAAACTCTAGTTGAATCTGAGAAAATATGTTGAGACGATATTGTAGAGATTTGATCTGCAGGAAAGCAACCTAGTCAAGGTCTCTATTCCTGTAGGTGTAAAGTTATCTACAGATCAGTGTCCCAAGGCACAGGAAGAGGAAGAAGACATGTCAAGGGTTATGTATGCTAGCTTGGTTTTTAGTTTGATGTATGAAATGGTATTTACTAGACCAGACATTGCATATGTAGTGGGAGTCTTGAGCATGTATATGTCAAAACTAGGGAAGGAGCATTGGACAACAATAAAGAGGGTTTTCAAGTATTTGCATGGCACTTATAGTTATGGATTGTGCTACCAAGGAAGACCAATATTGGACAGATTCTTGGAAATACATGAGTTTGTTGATTCAAATTGGACTGGACATCTGGATTGCAAAATATCTACAAGTGGGTATGTGTTTAACCTATTTGGAGGAGAAATCAATTGGATGAGAAAAAGATAGGCTATAGTGGAACTCTCAAATACGGAAGTTGAATACATGGTAGCCACTCATGCAAGCAAGGAATCAGTATGGTTACAGAGATTTTGTTCAGGTATTGGGTTGGTACAACAAGTAGTAAGATTAGATTGCGACAATCAGAGTGCAATATTCTTGGCAAAGAACTCAGTTTATCATTCAAAGACAAAGCATATTGATGTTCAATATCACTTTGTGAGAGACATGGTTGGAGACAAGAAGATGTTGTTGGAGAAGGTTGGCACTTTGAAGAATGTTGCATATTCATTAACAAAGTATGCGAGCACCAAGAAGTTTTCTTGGTTTAGAGAAACAATGGACATTATTTCCCTACATTGTTGACTATTTAATCATGTGACCCCTTGTATGCAAAGAAAACAATAAGTAGGAGTATTGTGTGTAGGGGTTATATTCTTTGCATGTGTTTGTGTGGGGGGGGTTGGGGGGTGCATCGGATTTGATGATCCCACCACCTAAAGGTGTATGTGTGCATTGGGAATTTCCCAAGAGGGGGTCATAGGGGGGGAAGGATTTCCCCTCCTTTCTTAGGTGAATCCTTAGGGTCTGGGCACTAGCTCGGAGCCATCAGGATTCAAGTCTATTTTAGCAATTTTTACTATTTTAGCAGATTTTCGTTATTTTAGTGGTTTCGTTATTTTTAGTGGTTTTCTAAATTAATATTGGATTAAGGGATTATGTTTTTGGTAGTTGTGAAATACCTAAAATATTGTATATATATTATATTGTGAATGGTGAAATTGATACAATGAAGAGTTGAGAGGTGTGGCACTAAGGAAGGTTGGCTTTCTCTCGGTTAAGGGTTTCCAGTGTAAATCTCTATGTACTATGTGTATGAGCCATTAATTAATGTTTGTTTTTCTTAAAAAAAATTATGCATTGTTTTACTTCATAGGTTTACATTTAGAAGAATCAAAATTTTGGAATTGGATGATCTTTTGAAGAATATCTACTTAATAGGAGTAAAATAGATATATGAAACTAAGCACAGGAGTGATGCCACAATTGAAAGGAACAAGGTGAGTCTAGTCGCTAAAGGATATACATAATCTTATGGAAAGAGTATGAGGACACTTTTGCACCAATTTCTTGAAAAAACGAATAGAGTTAGCTTTGGCAACCAATCATAAGTGGGAACTTCACCAATGGATGTAAATCAACATTTTTGTAAGCCTATAATGAGGAACAAGTTTGTGTGTAGTAGCCATATGGGTTTGAAGTAGAATGAAAAGAAGAATTTGTCTATAAACTGAAGAAGGCAGTATATGGCTTGAAACAAGCTATTAGAGTTTGGTATTTAAGAATTGATAGTTATCTTCAACCGCCTAGATTTGTTAGAAATCAAAATGAACAAGCATTGTATGTAAAAAGGAAGGCTATCAAAATAAAACTTTGGCTATATTTGTATAATAGGTTTCTCTCAATCTAGTGTCTAGAACGATAGCTATTGGTAAAGAATATAATGCCATGTGATCCAATCATACTAATTAAGAATTCATTCACCTTCTAAGAATATTGTGTTCAACAATTTGAAAAGGGGTTCACGGGTGTTATTCATTAGTTGCTCAATGAATGTAGGGATTTCTAGGATAATGAAGATATTTCTACCATAGATCTCCTCTCATCCATGTTTGTTCATACATATCCTATAGTAGATATAAGATCCTGAATTGGGAAAATTGATCTTTTGTATTATAATCTCAAGGTTATGAAAAGAAAAAAATAGTTTAATTGTTTGTATTTATGTGCATGACTTGAATTTTATAGATAATAGTTCCATGATGATGCATGAATTCCAGCAAGAAATAATGGAAGAGTTATAGATGATTGATCTTGGATTAATGCATTACTTTTTTTGCATCAAGATATATCAGTCACTTGATGGTATCTTTATTTGTTAAGTGAAGTATGCCCAATATCTATCAAGAAGATTCGTAATGGATAAGTTCAAGGAAGTAGAAACCCCATTAGGACAAAGTAAAAATATGATCAAGAAAAATGAGAGAAAAGATGTCGATGGGACTCAATTTTGGAGATTGATTGGTAGTCTATTGCATCTTATAGCTACCATGATAGATATGAAGTTTACAGTAAGTATGGTTTCTAGATTTATGAGAGGTCTACATTATATTCATAGGAGAGAAGAAAATAGAATACTATAGTACATCAAATGAATTGTGGATCGTGGCATTAATTATACAATAGAAAAGAGTTTGGAGTTAGTCATATTTCCATATATATTTAGATTAGGTCAGTTTAGTAGATGATTGAAAATCGACTTCAGGATATTTTCTTACTCTTAGCAATGGTGTTATAAAATGAAATTCGAATATATGAGGGTTTCTCTTTCAAAATAGATGAAGAGTACATAGAATCAACCTCAATATGTTTTCAAGTTGTTTGGTTGCCAAGATTTCTAGAAAAATTATAATAGCAATTCCATTCCCCTACTATACATTGTGATAACATAAGTACCATTCAGATAGTGAAGAATCTTATTTTTCATGCAAGAACAATGCATATAGAAATCCATTGTCACTTCATTAAATATTTGATATATCAAGGCACAATGTAGCTCTAGTAGTGCAAGATAGAGAATTAGTTGGAAGATATCTTTATGAAGGAAATTTCAAGGGATAAAATTGTTTCATTCCGCAATCAATTAGTATTGAATACATAAATAGTTATGGCCGGAGAATGTGGATAAAACTAATGATTAATTAGATACACATGCCCCCATGTAAATCTGAAATTAACCACACACGTGCATAGCTAGTTTAGTTTCAATTAGCATTGCATGGGATTGATGCCATGCAATAAATAGTTAATTTGTTTTCAACTAAAACAAGAGTTGAGTAAGCATGTGGCATGCAACACTTTGATGAAAAATTAGATTATAATTTATTATAAGCAAGATTTGGTTGTTAAAGTTTTATATTTGTGTAACTATTGAAGAATAACATAATTTTATGTATGTCAACCTGAGGCATCTCAATTGGAAAGTGTCGTGATATGAAGTGTTATGTTCGATGAGGCTCTGAGTTCAAATCCCCTTGATTTACCCGTGCATGCAGAAGGGGCATACCTATGGCACCTAGAGGTTATAGTGGTAGTGGTCGGAATCGACCCCATGTCATGCGAGTACGAGACCGGCCCAGTTGTCGATTCCGCTAGTGATAGAAAAAAAAAAAAAAAACATAATCTTATGTATGCCATTAGTGTCTTGCATTGTGCATTATTATTTTTTGTGCAATATGTGTTGAATTTTATTTCATGTACAATAGTAATTTTGAGTTGTATAAATATATAATGTATTATCCATTTCTATTATGTTTCTCATTGTGTACTTCATTTTCCTCATGTTTCTCCTTAATTTATTTAATTCTCTATTTATGTGTTTTCTTTGATGGTTTCTTTTGTGTCATGCGAGTAAGAGACCGGCCCATTTGTCGATTCCGCTAGTGATAAAAACGAAACAAAAACATAATTTATGTATGTCATTAGTGTCTTACGTTATGCATTATTATTTTTTGTGCAATCTGTGTTGAATTTTATTTCATGTACAATAATAGTTTTGAGTTGTAGAAAATATAAAATGTATTATCCATTTCAATTATGTTTCTAATTGTGTACTTCATTTTCCTCATGTTTCTCCTTAATTTATTTAATTCTCTATTTATGTGTTTTCTTTGATGGTTTCCTTTGTGTCAATTCCACTCATCATTTGTATGTCTTATAATATTATTTTCCCTATATATAGG
>ML800952.1:470923-491436 GCA_009831015.1 Picea engelmannii | reverse complement strand
GGGGGGGGGGGAGGAGGGGTAGATTCAACATATGTGGTTTGTAATTCCTCTTATGGTGATTTTACTTATTTAAGGTCTTTTATATGACCAAGAGGTTTTTGATCTAAGAGTTAGAGTCTCTTTAGTTGCAAGAGAAACTTCTATTTATGTAACCACCTCTATATCTCCCCCCCTTCTACCATTTGATTCCTTGATGATGTTCTCTTTAGCTCTCACCTTATTCTTTTCACTCCCAATATCATTTTATAACTTTTGAATTTATTTGAGAAGTTTAACAACCTCATGTGCACTCTTCTCGTAGCCATAATAACGTTGGTAATGTGGTTATAACACCAAGAAAACGTGAAGAAATAAAGACATGGGAAATTTAATTGAAGGGGGCAATGTTATAGAGGAAGATATTAAGTGGGTCATAAAGGTGGATGACTATCTAAACATTGTCTCAAAAGAAGGAAGTGGAATAGGGTAGAATTAAATGGCATGTGTGGTATCTTAAGGAAGAGTTATAGGGATTTCATCTTTTGCAATGCCTTATGGTCCTTTTTCTTCACCTTCCTTCTTGGCATTTTTGACATCTGGTTCTTCTTTTAAGTCATCAACTTTCATTTTCTTAGATTCATTGGAATTATTTTCATCTCGTCATCCACATCATTAGGTTATTTTGGAGGTTGGCAACCTTTTGCAACAATGGAAGAAACTTGTGAAGATCTTGTTGCATTTTGGCGTTGAGGATTTGGATTAAAGTTGGAATTCTCTTGGCCTCTCTCTTAGGCCTACTAGGTTGAATTATGTTATGATGAGATAATAACCATCACATGCAATTTCATTTTGCACATTGTGTTGTTGGAAGGAATGAAGCCTTGCATTTAGGGATATTTCGATCCTCCTAACTTACAATCCTCCTCTTGGTATACAACATTAGAAATAGGATCATCAAAATCGTGACTATTGCTTGAACCTAGACCTTCCTTGTGCTCTTTATCCCACATGTAAGAAATAAATACTATCTTTAGGTATATTCTCAAAATCTTGTTCCCTTTTTTGGATTTATTTCTTCATCACCCACCATTCCTTGATTTTGTCTTTGGACCATCCTTCTTCAACTACTTTTTGTCTCTTGGTTGGTGGGACACTAACCCTCTCCTTTTTGAAACTGGGCATGGGGTATCCAACATTTCTATAAAATTTTAGTGCATTAAGTTTCCTAGATTCTTCCCTTTTACTTAGCCCTAGAAATCATTGACTAACACTACATGTTGATTTTTCCTTTAAAACTTCCTACCAATGGTGTTCATTGGCCAATTTCTCTAGATTAGGCCTTGATGTGTAAAACGATTCTCCTTTATGTTCAACCCTTTTTGGGTTAATGCTCAAAAGGGGACGATAGGGCCACTCAATGCCCATTTTAAATACAACAAAACCAACATAACAAATCATTGCATGCTAACCAAGGAAAATCTATTCTACAACAAACCATTCAAAAGGAAGAGGATCCAAAGTAGCCACTACTACACTTTGAATAAAGTAAACTAGCCATGCCAAACCATTCACTAGGAAACATATCCAGAGGAGACATTATTGCACTTTAAATAAATATTTTAACTCCAAAAACGATTGAAAGAAAGATAAAACCTTTAAATAAAATAAAAAAATAATTAAATAAATGAACATGTAGAAAGAAGAAAGCTATAGGTATGGAATTGAGAAGAACACACATAAAGAATAATAACATGGAAAGAGGGATTCAACCACCCATTGCAACTTTAGAGTGGGACCTTACTTTGAGGCAAGAAAGGTGTTGAATCCCCGAGATAAACTCTAACTCAGATTTGTTGAAAAAATAATTTCATTGCTAAAAATGGTCTAGAATTATAATGCTAGTCAACACTGATGGTTGCAACTATGTTCTAACTAAAAACTTGAAAACAATTGAGCTAATGCAACATATCTATATCTTAATGGGTTATTGGATCCTCTGAATGAATACTAGGGAACCCATGGCTTCATGCAACTGATTTTCCTATACATCAACAAAAAATATGTTGGCAATTACCAACACTTTAAGTTTTTGCTAATGCATTGAATTAGGAACTCATTGTTATATTGTAATGTGTGCTTCTGTGAATCATCTCTAAATTGTACTTTCTTAAATGCAATATTCCAAATGATGTGTGCTTCTGTGAATCATCTTTATTTTCTCTTGCTTGTCTATGGGGATATAGGGTTTGAAAAGACGCTAAAATTTGACTTTATAAAATGACCATTGCTTTAACAAGCCCTTCAATCCATCCTTTGAAGTGATTTGAATAGTCATTTCCTCAATAGTATCAAAGAAGATTATGGACCAAGCATAACTCTCACAAGGGTGGTGATTTGAAATACATAACTCATTCTTTGGCATATGAATCAACACATTTAGACTAGATACTTAGGTAACCCAAGAATACCATCACATTTCCTCATAATTTGACCAAACCATGTCAATTGAAAAACAATTATTATATGTCTCGAAATGGCTATTAATTGATAACTTGGAAATATCTTAAGTATACAAAGGGAATTCTGTGGAAATTATAGAAGGAAAAATAGATGTGAAAGGATCGAGCAAAAAGGGACAATTTCATGTCTCATCAGTGTTATTCATGAAATGCATTATAAGTGGAAATGTTCCCCTCTATATTGTTGGAATATGATCACGTGGGAAAATTTTCCCATGCTATCATTAAATGTACTCAAGTGAGAAAATTTTCTTACACTTATAATGAAATGTGCTCATGTAAGAAAATCTTCCCTCACTGTCCATGTAATGTGATTATGTGGGAAACATTCTCCTCATTTCCCATGAAATGTTCTCATGTAGGAAAGTTTGACCACAATGAATTCAATCTGTCTTGATAGAATATATGTGCTAAAATAACATTTCCTAAAAATTCAACCAAAAATAGATTAATGATTTACAAAATTCCACCTCGATTGCCCCATGCATGCCCATGAATAATCATAAATACTTGTACAAAACCAATGACATATCTAGCACAATGTATATATTGAAATTTGTAAATAAGATTAGGTAGATGTCATACATACACAAACACATAGAGACAAATGCACACACTCACAAACAAGAATACAATGGTCCCCTTTGTGTCATGCAAAATGAGGAGGTACTCATGTGAGGCCACACTTGGAGTACACACCCACTAAGGTGATATAGCCTTTTATTAGATGCAACCCCAATAAAAATACCAAATAATAATTTGTGCTACTACAATATCTACAAGGTCTATATTTTGGAAATACTAATAGGAATAAGTATCTTCTAGGAAGGGCCATTCCCATAAGTCTTCATAGGGTATTGATATAGGAGACATACATTTAATTGATATTCAAAAAACAATCAAAACAAATCCATAAGGGTGAAAAATCTTGAACATGAAGCCTTGAACCTTGACATGACAGGTAAAGCAACGTGGGTACCATGATGTTTTCAAGGTTTCAAGCAAAATTTATGTCCTGTCAAGTCTAGGTATAAATCCTTCATGGTCACTAGTTTATCATGCCTTGTTTTGATTAGTATGTGTTTATCCCAACTTCCAACATGATTTTTTAAGTTAAAGTGTGAAAAAGAACAAAATGATTGTGAGATAAGGATTTCGAGCACTAGTTTATAATGTATAAATGTGAAAAATGAATTAACATGGAATAACATGTTGAAGTTGACATGTCATAGTGCTCAAAATATTCAAGGAGTCTTAGAAAATATCCAAGTTTTTTTTATGCCACTCATCAAGAAAAAACGCCAAAATATTGTGTTTCGATATGCTTAAAATGATAATATGGAGACAAAGAACTATTAGTTCTCGAAAAGTAGTCAAACATTGAGCCATGAATAATTTTGAGCACTCACTTAGAAGGGATAATTGTGGTAAAAAACCAAGTATGGAGAAAGGAGATAGTGATTGGGAATAACACATGGAATATGACGTGTCACAGTGGTTGGAATATTTGAGGAGCTTTCTTATACAAACTCTAAGCTAAGGTTTCTATGGGAATTTATTGGGTAACAAAAAAATTTCTCTCTTCACTAAGCTTTAATGTGGTTTCCCTCTTCACTAAAATTCCTATTGACGGAGCTATGAACATTATCAATAAGATAACAAACCAAGATAATGCTAAGTTAGTTGAAATATTCTTGAGATCCACATTTTCTTAGCTTCCAAGGTGATATATACGAAGAAACTTGTGGGGTAGCCATGGGATCCCCCCTTTCTCTAATCATAACCAATTTTTTCATGGAGGATTTTGAAAGTAAATCTCTTTTTTCTTCTCCACTTCAACCTAATATTTGGAACAAGTTTGTGGATGATGCCTTTTTTATCTGGCCCCATGGGTGTGATTGATTAGATGAATTTTCCGACCTCCTTAAAAAATAGTCTGAACACATACAATTTACCACAGAAGTTGAGTATGAGGGTATCCTACCTTTTTTGGATGTTCGTGTTACAAAACGATTAGATGGATACATGACCCACCATGTTTATTATAAAAAGATGCACACTGAACAATACCTTCATGATGAATCCCACCATCACCCTGTACATAAACTTGGGGTCCTAAACACACTAGCCATAAGAGTGATGAGAATCTCCGATAAAGATAATTTTGAGGAAGAAAAAACCCATCTCCTTAATGTATTCAAGGAAAATGATTATAAGGAACATAAATGGAGTAGGGCATTTCATAATTCTAGAAACAATCCTAGAAACAAGGAACACACTAATAATGATCTTTCCAAAGTTTTCCTATCATATATACAAGGAAAAATAGACAGGCTTGCTGGAATTTTGAGGAAGAAGAAGATTAGGGAATATTTCAAACCTCTCAAAACTATTAGAAACTCCCTCAAGTACGTTAAAGATCCTATGGATCCCATTGATCAGAAATGTGTCTACATGATCCCGTGCTCATGTGGAAAAAATACATTGGAGAAACTAGTCATTCCTTTAGGATTAGGATCTGAGAACATGTCGCTAATGTTAAGCATAACCACACTCACCCCTATGCTTTAGCTAAAGACTCGAAAAAAACTAAACACCATATTTGTATTGAGGAATCCGAAATCCTATTCAAGGTGGATCACTATCACAACATAAAGTTCAGGGAAGCCATCAAAATTGAAAAATGTACGAACAACCTCAACATAGACGATGGTTGGAATATCAGTCAAAATTGGATCCCCACTCTATCTTCCAGGGTTGACCCCATTCAGCTCTAAAAAATAATCTAAAATTTAACTTCATATTAATATTACCTTATTGATCTAATTCCCTTCATATCTATTCCTTATGTTGGACCACATTTGTCTGGTCCAAAACATCGATCTATAAACTGTTGCAATGAATCAGGAAGGACATTCACACCATGAAAAAATAATATCAAAATATCCTTCTTCCCAATGATCATATCATTGGTATAGAGACAATAAACTATTAGTTCTCAAGAAATAGATAACCACTAAGTCATGAATAATGTCAAGTCACTCTTAACATTGCCTTAGAAGGCATAATTGTAAAAAATGGTCAAGTATAGAGAAAAGAGATAGTGCTTAGGAATAATGCATGAAAGATGACATGTTGTAGTTCTTGGAATATTTTAGGAGCTTTAGTATACATATCCTTTAAGAAAACATTTATGAGGGAACTTATAATCCTAAGCACTTTACAGAGGTGGTGAATACATTGCATGTGAAATTGTACATGCATGAACATGGGTGGTGACTTGAAATGAAACAAACCTACCAAGGTGGAGTCTATTCTCTAGGACATTCCTATTTTTAACATATTCTAACAAGTTGGATGACTACATTTTTTTGAGAAAAATGAAGATTATGATGTTCAAGTTGTAGAATAATTTGCACAAAACATGTAGAATGGGGTAATAGTGGTGAAAGGATTGGTAATTGAGGTATCAAAAGAAACCATTGGTTGGTTTAAAATGTTTCTTTTCAAATGGATATGATGGTTTATCAATGAGAGCCAAGGGATCCTTTTTATGGAGTCTATCATTCTGAATAAATGATAACTTATTATATCTTGAGGTTGAGGAGTCCCATAAATGGAATGACACAGAGGAGAAACTATTCAAACTGTAACTGATCTCATGCAGTTGGAAACAAAGCATTGGGGTGAGTTGTTTGAAAATAGAGCACTCTATATACTTTGGGCACAAACAACATTAGGTCATCCTCGTCTATCGAGCCCCCCCACCCCATAGTGGATTTAGAGCTAATATAGATAGGCCTATTTATAGAGACCCTATTGAGGGAGAAAAAACTATAGTTTAACTCCCTGGATAGATCAACATATGGAGGACCCCTATATATCATCTTACATTACACTCTATAAATAAAGGAGTATCTCTAGCTACAAGAAATTCTTGGTCAAAAGGCATAACTACAAGGTCAATAGAAAAATGATTGTAGCCTAAAGGTTCCACCGATTGAGGTTCTTCTTTTTTGGGTGGTGTACTAGAAATGTGGTCAACTTGGTTAAATTACACAAGACTAATAGGATAATAAAGGACCTCAAATCCTAAGGTAAGATACATGTTTCAACTAAGGATATTCATAGAGTAAGGGATTGGTGAAGTAATTTTCAAATAGAAATATTTTTTTCTGATGTGGGTAAGTTCTACCACTACTGAATATAGATGTATAATCTATAAACGAGGTCTAATTATTGGTCTAATAGTATATAAAATAGATAAAATACAAGGGTTTTAATTAGGGCCATTCAAATATGATAGATTGACTAGTGAAACTAGTGGTGGATCAATAGGATGAGGTGGTGGAATATTAAGCTAAACACCTCATGCAACTCTCTATGTATGTGTGATAAAATTCAACTTATGATACAAAACCTCTTCTATTGTACTGCTAATAAAGTAGTGGGTCTTGTCCATATATGTAGCTTTACTAGTAGAAGGATCTAAAGTGGGAGTGTAAAATTGTGTCCTTTGTCTAATTTTGACTTAAAGAAGGAATTGATGGGGAATTTAATATAGAGAAAAGAAAGAATGGAAATATATCCCATTACCCTATGCTTAGAACATTGGTATAAAAACAAAGAAGTATTAGTGACTAGGAAATCAACCAACATTTTATTGAGAATAATCCCAATACAAGAATTTTGAGCACTCACTTAGAAGATAGAATTAAAGAAAACTATTGAGTATGGAGGTAAGAGATAATGTTAAAAAATAATATGTGAAGACAAAATGTTGTGATGCTCAAAATATTTGAGGATATTTAGTATACATGAAATTCGAGCAAAGGTTTCCAAGGGTGTTTACCGAGAAATGAAATAATGCCAAACTATCTCACTGCATAGGCTTGGAACTTTGGGATAGAGATTTGTTAGTGCATGGGAAATCAATAAACATTGAGTGATGAATAATATAGAGAAAATGTTTCTAAGCACTCACTTATTAGGTAGAGTTGTGGAAAATGGCTTGTTATAGCGAAATTAGTGCATGAGAATAAAGTGCAAAAAATAACATGTAATTGTAATGTTTAGAATATTTGAAGAACTTCACTGGTATACAAAAACGCAATGCAAAAGTTTTAGAGGGAATTTATTGAGAAAAATGTGCATTTTTTCAAGCCATGCATAACTTTATGGCATTGATTTCTATCCATGAATTTAGTGCTTTGAATTTGGTGCAATTGCAACATTCAAATTACACATGTTTGGGATTGTCAAGGAACCATTCATTGTTAAAATACATTTATATAGACTGCTAATGAACAAATATGATGAAGATAAAATTCATGGTAGTGGAAGATACTTTTACATGTATTGAAGATGATTACCTATTACAAAATACAATTAAATAGAGGAAAATGAGTTCTACTCATAATTGGATAAAATTAGGAATATATGAGGTTGCTTGTATCCATCAAGGATCTTTCAGACCGAAAATTGCAATCATTGTTTGCAAAAATTGCTTAGCGAAGAAAACAATGAGTAGACTAGTAGGAATAGAAAGTGGCATTCCTCTAACCATTAGTGCAATAAGACATGCTTTTAAAATTACAAAGCATGGAACTTAGTTATGGGATGGAAGTGGTCAAGAAAGCTAGATGTGCTTCCAAGATTTTCCTGCATGGAAACTTGAAGTCATGGACCATGTGTATTGATGTCAATAAGATATAAGAGGTTATAAATAAATTTAAGGAAAACTTCATCAAAATGCTTTGATGGGTTTTTTGAGAGAAGGATAACAACAATTTTCCATAGGAGTGTTTATACTTACTTGAAAGGATATGTGACGGTGATTCAGAGATTGACTAGTCAACAATCATTGTTGGACTCCACTATGGTATAAAAAATCCATGACAAGACCCTCAATACAATTTTTTTGCATGCACCCTGAACAATTATATTTTATCATTGCATTATTTGCACCTCCATTTGCAATGATGTCATAGAAAAAAGTGAAGCTATCAATACACTACCATTTCATAGTATGTTGAGAGTTTTCATAAACAATGGTCATTAGGATGTAAATGACTCTTTAGATGACTAGTGCAAAATATTGGGTAGTGATAAGAATACTATTAATATGTTAGACCAAAGATTAAAATTAATGATCACATAGTGTTGATAATTTTTTGTGATGTAAAACTATTATTATATTAGGGATTACATTTTTGTAAAACACCTTACAAACCTTCCTAAATATGTTTAGAAAGAAGTTGTAAAAAGAAAACTATGTAAGCAAGTTGTCATTGCAAATAAACATTTTTCCCAAAATAACAAGGATTATCTAGACAAACCACCACCAATACTAAGTAAGTGAATCCTTTTTCAAAACAAAATGGATTATGTTGTACAAACATATCCTCCATACAATAATGTGATCATCCAAATAAAACCATATTATGACCCTACATATATTTTGACAAAAAAGTAAGAGGGAAATCAAATTGGATTTACGCATGTGAAGTATGANCAAAACAAAATGGATTATGTTGTACAAACATATCCTCCATACAATAATGTGATCATCCAAATAAAACCATATTATGACCCTACATATATTTTGACAAAAAAGTAAGAGGGAAATCAAATTGGATTTACGCATGTGAAGTATGACGAAAAATCAGAAAAAACACGGAATACCCACTGCATAAAATGCAACAAGTGGAAATAAACATATAACCAATTATAGAAGAAGAATACGATTTGATTATTTTCATGGTCATAATTTTTTTTTGAGAATTATGACGAATTATTGTACAACCATTCTTCAGATGCCGAGGAATCATGAGATGAAAGTAGAACCGAAAAGAATAAAAAAGGACTTGAATCTTCAAGACTTTAAAATGATGATTTTGAGTATGGAACATTTTTATGCACAATGGGTAAATGAAGAAGATAAATAATTAAGAATATAAAGATAAAAGGTGAATACACAAGGAATAAAGTCCGAGGGTGTCAAACATGCTATGGGACTAACACGAGTATTAAGAGTGGTATACAGTGTGAGAGAATCAACCATAAAAAAAAACCAACTTAAACTAGAGAACCATCTCATAATATCTAGAATAAATTCTCATAACAACAAAATGGAAAACAAAGATGTTAGGAGGGGTCAAAAGAGAAAACCTTGATGATGATGATGATGCAGATGATGGAAATGACCTATATATAACAAAATGGAAAACAAGGATGTTAGGAGGGGTCAAAAGAGAAAACCTTGATGATGATGATGCAGATGATGGAAATGACCTATATATAGGGAAAATAATATTATAAGACATACAAATGATGAGTGGAATTGACACAAAGGAAACCATCAAAGAAAACACATAAATAGAGAATTAAATAAATTAAGGAGAAACATGAGGAAAATGAAGTACACAATTAGAAACATAATTGAAATGGATAATACATTTTATATTTTCTACAACTCAAAACTATTATTGTACATGAAATAAAATTCAACACAGATTGCACAAAAAATAATAATGCATAACGTAAGACACTAATGACATACATAAATTATGTTTTTGTTTCGTTTTTATCACTAGCGGAATCGACAAATGGGCCGGTCTCTTACTCGCGTGACACAAAAGAAACCATCAAAGAAAACACATAAATAGAGAATTAAATAAATTAAGGAGAAACATGAGGAAAATGAAGTACACAATGAGAAACATAATAGAAATGGATAATACATTTTATATTTTCTACAACTCAAAATTACTATTGTACATGAAATAAAATTCAACACATATTGCACAAAAAATAATAATGCACAACGCAAGACACTAATGGCATACATAACATTATGTTTTTTTTTTTCTATCACTAGCGGAATCGACAACTGGGCCGGTCTCGTACTCGCATGACATGGGGTCGATTCCGACCACTACCACTATAACCTCTAGGTGCCATAGGTATGCCCCTTCTGCATGCACGGGTAAATCGAGGGGATTTGAACTCAGAGCCTCATCGAACATAACACTTCATATCACGACACTTGCCAATTGAGATGCCTCCGGTTGACATACATAAAATTATGTTATTCTTCAATAGTTACACAAATATAAAACTTTAACAACCAAATCTTGCTTATAATAAATTATAATCTAATTTTTCATCAAAGTGTTGCATGCCGCATGCTTACTCAACTCTTGTTTTAGTTGAAAACAAATTAACTATTTATTGCATGGCATCAATCCCATGCAATGCTAATTGAAACTAAACTAGCTATGCACGTGTGGTTAATTTCAGATTTACATGGGGCATGTGTATCTAATTAATCATTAGTTTTATCCACATTCGCCGGCCATAATTATTTATGTATTCAATACTAATTGATTGCGGAATGAAACAATTGTATCCCTCGGAATTTCCTTCATAAAGATATCTTCCAACTAATTCTCTATCTTGCACTACTAGAGCTACATTGTGCCTTGATGTATCAAATATTTAATGAAGTGACAATGGATTTCTATATGCATTGTTCTTGCATGAAAAAATAAGATTCTTCACTATTTGAATGGTACTTATGTTATCACAATGTATAGTAGGGGAATGGAATTGCTATTATAATTTTTCTAGAAATCTTGGCAACCAAACAACTTGACAACATATTGAGGTTGATTCTATGTACTCTTCATCGATTTTGGAAAGAGAAACCCTCGTATATTCAAATTTCATTTTATAACACCATTTCTAAGAGTAAGAAAATATCCTGAAGTCGATTTTCAATCATCTACTAAACTGACCTAATCTAAATATATATGGAAATATGACTAACTCCAAACTCTTTTCTATTGTATAATGAATGCCATGATCCACAACTCATTTGATGTATTATGGTATTCTATTTTCTTCTCTCCTATGAATATCATGTAGATCTCTCATAAATCTAGAAACCATACTTACTGTAAACTTTATATCTATCATGGTAGCTATAAGATGCAATAGGCTACCAATCAATCTCCAAAATTGAGTCCCATCGACATCTTTTCTCTCATTTTCCTTGATCATATTTTTACTTTGTACTAATGGGGTTTCTAATTCCTTGAACTTATCCATTACAAATCTTCTTGATAGATATTGGGCACACTTCACTTAACAAATAAAGATACCATCAAGTGACTGATATATCTTGATGCAAAAAAAGTAATTCATTAATCCAAGATCAATCATCTATAACTCTTCCATTATTTCTTGCTGGAATTCATGCATCATCATGGAACTATTATCTATAAAATTCAAGCCATGCACATAAATACAAACAATTAAACTATTTTTTTCTTTTCATAACCTTGAGATTAGAATACAAAAGATCAATTTTCCCAATTCAAGATCTTATATCTACTATAGGATATGTATGAAAAAACATGGATGAGAGGAGATCTATGGCATAAATCTATTCATTATCCTAGAAATCCCTACATTCATTGAGCAACTAATGAATAACACCCGTGAACCCCTTTTCAAATTGTTGAACAAAATATTCTTAGAAGGTGAATGAATTCTTAATTAGTATGATTGGATCACATGGCATTATATTCTTTACCAATAGCTATTGTTCTAGACACTAGATTGAGAGAAACCTATTATACAAATATAGCCAAAGTTTTATTTTGATAGCCTTCCTTTTTACATACAATGCTTGTTCATTTTGATTTCTAACAAATCTAGGCGGTTGAAGATAACTATCAATTTTTAAATACCAAACTCTAATAGCTTGTTTCAAGCCATATACTGCCTTCTTTAGTTTATAGACAAATTCTTCTTTTCATTCTACTTTAAACCCATATGGCTACTACACACAAACTTGTTCCTCATTATAGGCTGACAAAAATGTTGATTTACATCCATTGGTGAAATTCCCACTTATGATTGGTTGCCAAAGCTAACTCTATTCTTTTTTTCAAGAAATTGGTGCAAAAGTGTCCTCATACTCTTTCCATAGGATTATGTATATCCTTTAGCGACTAGCCTCACCTTGTTCCTTTCAATTGTGGCATCACTCCTGTGCTTAGTTTCATATATCTATTTTACTCCTATTAAGTAGATATTCTTCAAAAGATCATCCAATTCCAAAATTTCATTCTTCTAAATGTAAACCTATGAAGTAAAACAATGCATAAAAATTCTTAAGCAAAACAAACATTAATTAATGGCTCATACACATAGTACATAGAGATTTACGTTGGAAACCCTTAACCAAGAGAAAACCAACCTTCCTTAGTGCCACACCTCTCAACTCTTCATTGTATCAATTTCACCATTCACAATATAATATATATACAATATTTTAGGTATTCCACAACTACCAAAAACCTAATCCCTTAATCCAATATTAATTTAGAAAACCACTAAAATAGCGAAAATTTGCTAAAATAGTGAAAGATGATAAAATAACGAAAAATTGCTAAAATAGACTTGAACCCTAATGGATCCGAGCTAGTGCCCAGAGCCTAAGGATTCACCTAAGAAAGGAGGGGCAATCCTCCCCCCACTATGACCCCGCCTTGGGAAATGCCCAATGCACACGTACACCTTCAGGTGGTGGGATCATCAAATCCGATGCACCCCCCCACCCCCCCATACAAACACATTCAAAGAATATAACACCTACACACAATACTCCTACTTGTTGTTTTCTTTGCATACAAGGGGTCACATGATTAAATAGTCAACAATGTAGGGAAACAATGTCCATTGTTTCTCTAAACCAAGGAAACTTCTCGGTGCTCACATACTTTGTTAATGAATATGCAACATTCTTCAAAGTGTCAATCTTCTCCAACAACATCTTCTTGTCTCCAACCATGTCTCTCACAAAGTGATATTGAACATCAATATGCTTTGTCTTTGAATGATAAACTAAGTTCTTTGCTAAGAATATTGCACTCTGATTGTTGCAATCTAATCTTATTACTTGTTGTACCAACCCAATACCTGAACACAATCTCTGTAACCATACTGATTCCTTGCTTGCATGAGTGGCTACCATGTATTCAACTTCCGTATTTGAGAGTTCCACTATAGCCTATCTTTTTCTCATCCAATTGATTGCTCCTCCAAATAGGTTAAACACATACCCACTTGTAGATATTTTGCAATCCAGATGTCCAGTCCAATTTGAATCAACAAACTCATGTATTTCCAAGACTTTGTCCAATATTGGTCTTCCTTGGTAGCACAATCCATAACTATAAGTGCCATGCAAATACCTGAAAACCCTCTTTATTGCTGTCCAATTCTCCTTCCCTAGTTTTGACATATACATGCTCAAGACTCCCACTACATATGCAATGTCTGGTCTAGTAAATACCATTTCATACATCAAACTAACAACCAAGCTAGCATACATAACCCTTGACATGTCTTCTTCCTCTTCCTGTGCCTTGGGACACTGATCTACAGATAAATTTACACCTACAGGAATAGAGTCCTTGACTAGGTTGCTTTCCTGTAGATCAAATCTCTACAATATCATCTCAACATATTTTCTCAGATTCAACTAGAGTTTCCCATTTGCACAATCTATTTTAATATCCATTCCTAGAATGAAGTTAGCAACATTTATATCCTTCATGTCAAATTTGGAGGATAGATGCAATTTCACCTCCTTGATAACATCCATGTTATTTCCTACTAGCAACATGTCATCAACATACAACACTACATGAATGAAGTGATTACCAACCTTCTTGGAATATACATAGTGAGAATCCTTGCTTCTCACAAATCTTAGTTTAAGGATGTACATGTCAAAATTTTGGTACCACATCCTAGGTGATTGCTTTAGATTGTATAATGACTTCTTTAGCTTACATACTATCTCTTTCTTTCCCTTCACTACAAAGCCTTCTGGTTGCTTCACATAGATTTCTTCTTCCAGATCCCCATGTAGGAATGTTGTCATCACATCCATATGTTCTACTTCAAAATAAAAAGCAACAACAATAGATAAAATAAATATAATAGAAGTTAACTTGGAAACAAGAGAAAAACTTTCACCAAATTCAATTCCCTCTACTCGGGAATAACCTTTTTCTACTAACCGTGCTTTGTGTTTCTCCACTTTTCCTTCTGCATTCAACTTCTTCTTAAACAACAATTTGCTAGGAACATATTTTATTCTAGCTGGAAACTAAACTAGATCCCATGCCTCCTTCTTATACAAGGCATCCATCTCTTCAATCATAGCCTTCTTCTAGAGTTTACTATCCTATGAATTCACTGCTTCTCTGATAGTTCTAGGATCATCATCAGTAATAGATAAAGAAAAATTAGTAGAAAAATCAGGTGGACTAAACCTCTTTGGTTTCCTTCTTTCCCTTAATGATATCCTCAATACTAGGGTATGAGGTTCTTCTTCTTCTGCTTCATCTTCTTCTGTAGAGTCGGAATTTGGACCATCCAACTCAAATTCTATTTTCTCAAGTTCTTCTTCCCTTGGTATGAATTCTTGTTTGGAACATCTTTAACCTCTTTAAAAACATCATCCCAACTGTAAACAATCTTCTTAGTTTCTAGGTTCCAAAGCTTGTAACCTTTCATACCATCTTTATAACCAATACATATACACTTTTCAACTTTATTATCCAACTTACTCCTATGTTACTTTGGAACATGTACATAAGCATCACCACCAAACACTTTGATATTTTCAAGAGAGGGTTTCTTACCATTCCATACCTCATGCAGAGTTTTTTCCACCAACGCCAATGAGGGTGATCTATTTACTAGGTAACATGTAATACCCACTGCCTTTGCCTAGAATTCCTGTCCTAACCCGATGCCATTGAGCATGCTCCTTTATTTTTCCATCAATGTCCTGCTCATCCTTTCCACAACCCCATTCTATTGAGGTGTGTATGGAGTAGTCTTCTGCCTTTCTATACCTCACTTCTTACAAAACTATTTAAATTCATACCCATAAAATTCTCCACCATTATATATCCTCAACACCTTTATTTTATTCTCTGTCTGATTTTCTACCAGATACTTAAACTCTTTAAATTTATCAAATACCTCATATTTCTTCCTAAGAAAATAAATCCATGTGTTCCTTGAGAAATCATCTATGAATGAAACATAATACACATATTTACCTAGTGATGGAACAAGTATAGGTCCGAACACATCACTGTGTATCAACTCTAAGATCCCCTTTGTTCTTGTAGCACCATATGGGAATCTTACTTGATTTTGTTTACCATATATGCAATATTCACATAAATCAAAATCCAAGGTGCAATTAGAAATACCTTCAACCATGCCTTTACCATGTAGTGCTCGAAGGCCCCTTTCTCCAATATGTCCCAGTCTTTGATGCCACACCATGGTCTTCTTTCTAGGGATAATATGGATAATGTAATCTTATTTATTTCTTTGCTTAGGGACAACATAAATGTTACAACCATTAGTATAATTACTTTCCAACATCTTGTACAGAGTTCCACATTGAAATCCCCTCACCAAAACCATTTCTCCTCATACCATCTTGCAATTGACATTTCCTAATATAGTATCCACACCTGCATCATCCAACTTACTTATAAATATTAGACTCCTCGCTAGATTTGGAATGTGCAGAAACCTAGGGAGAGTTCTAATACTTCCATATTTCAGTAATAGCTTAACCCTTCCAAGTCCCATGATTTTGGCTGTCGAGTCATATCTTATGAAGACATCACCACCATCACACTTTTCATATTCATAGAACCACTCCATATGAGGAGTAATATGGAATGACTTACCTAAGTCGATCAAACATACTCCATGATCGACATGTGTACCTATAGATGCTAGGTAAAATCACCTCCTTCTTCTATGGAGGTTTTTGCCTCTATGGAAGAGGCATCACTAGATCCATTTTCTTTATAAACCTTCTTAGACCTACAATATTTATTATAATGCCCATATTTACCACACTTCCAACATTTACTCAACGGTTTTCCTAGAGATTTAGATCTACCTCTAGATTTAGAACTCCCCCCTTGAAAACTTATTTTTATTCCTATCTTGATCTGGATTTATAAGAGAATGAAATGAAAGAAATAAATAACACAAAAACAAAGAGATATAGTAATACTCAATTTATATTAAAGAATGAAATATGCAGAGACTATAAAAGAAAATACCGAGTGAAATGAAATCATTAAAATGGTGGTAGCTTATCTCTGAGAAGATATGTGATGGATACACACATTCGTAAGAAGATGATTACAATGAGGCTCCAAAGGCATTTTTAATATAAATATTAAATGAGAAAACCATAAACATAAAAAAACATAACCCCAGAAGATGAAACACCAAAAGGTTTGTGATCCCCGATGGGGGTAGTTGATACATCAACTTCCCGAGGGCGTAACGTTTGCATATGATCTTCGTTTTAGGTGCTCGATACCATGTCAGAAAGGTATAGCAAATGTGTACACATTTTGAATGGTCAAATACAAGCCTCTAGCTTCTATTGGGCATTCCCACGTCAAAGAAATGTCGTTTAGGGCCTCAAAACAACCTTAAAATTTTGGGACTTGAAAAACTGTAGAAAACTACCAAGATGGAAACTATATTTTGAGCCAGTGGAATAGGTGGGAATCCATCGATGTCCACCTAGATCATATCTTGGGGATGACCTCTTACAAATAAATCATTTGTTCTTTTACTATCCATGCTTTTCCACTTCAACTATTCCAATAACAAGGATGCAAATACATTCTCATACTTCAATGCTGATTTAATGGTACTACCAATTGGTACAACTAGATTATCTCAATAGTATGGAAAATAAAATAACAAGGTAATAAAATTATCTTCTTCTGCAAGCTTAATATCAACATAGACAAGTTGAATTACCATAGTATTGAAGGAATTTAGATGCTCTATCACATAATCTCCATCTTCCATCCTAAGATGATACAACTTCTTTTGAAGAAACAAATTGTTTACCAAGACTTTAATTGATACAAATTCCTTAACTATTCCCATAGTTCCTTGGCTATAGATTCTCTGGAGACATTCAGTAACATCGAATATTCTAGGAAGAGTCGAATCGTACTCCTTGCTCTTCTATCTAGCTTCTCCCAATATTCTTTCGACATACGAGTAGATTGTGTATCTTCCATAGCTCAAAGATTTGACCTTTGAACTTCTCAATATCAATTCTAGAACTGCTCACTATTCTCTTTCAACACACAAATCACCACTACAAAGATGCCACTGAAACTAGGTTTATCATAGACCTAATATAGACTTGATCTATCAATACTCAGCCAAACCATAAGCAACAAAGGAATCCCCTGAAGCCAAAAACATGCTCTAATACCACATGTAATTTTTAAACCTATGAAGTAAACTAATGCATACAAATTCTCAAGCAAAAGATAAATTAAACAATGGCTCATACACATAGTACACAAATATTTATGCTGGAAACCATTAACCAAGAGAAAGATGGTCTTCCTTGGTGCCACACCTCTCAACTCTTACACACACACACACACACACACACACACACACACACACAATTTTAGGTATTCTGCTGCTACCAAAACCCTAATCCCTTAATCTAGGATTAATTTAGAAAACCACCTAAAGTAGAGAAAACTGCTAAAATAAAAAAAACTTGCCCCTAAAATCGTCATATATGATGCACCCCCTGCAAAAACACTTGCAAATAATATAACACACACCCAACACTAATTATCCCACATTTCCTCCCCCATCACCTCACACCAAATTACTCTATTATACACTAAATCTCCATAACAACATGGTTTGGCTTGAATTTTGAGAAAATAAGGAAAAATCAACATTCTAATTTTTATCCTCTTGATTATAAGTCCTTTGAGAAATTGATTTAAGGGTTTTTTACCTTTATCGATGGTCTTGGAATTGATACCCGATTTACACTTGATCTCAATGAATAATTTCTTAGAGGTGGAATAGGACTACCATTAGAACTTGAGATGCTACTAGTGCTAGTGGGGATATGAGTGATGCCATCTTATGATGACTTTATTTCCACACTTGCTAATTTTTCCTACCTTCTTTGCACACTCCCTCTTCTTCAAATATTACATCACATGATATAATCACCTTTTTTGATGTAACTATCACTATTTTTTCCTAGACTCGTACTTGTGCATCTAGATATGTATCTTATTTTGATTGTCATTGAGACTTTATAGGACTTATGAGACACTAGTGATATATGACTTTATGGATGTTATTTTGTATGGTTATGCATTTACATAGATATATCCATATGCATTTTTAATGATGATGTTGAATGAATTTTGTTAGTTATGTATAACCATTTGCAGTTTTAACGATTTTGGATAATTTATGATTTAATGATGTCTTGTGAACTATGCCATTCACACAATTAGTTATATGAAATTATGAAGTAGTTGTGTATTACCTAAATGTTGAATGCTGATTAAAGTTGTTATTTAAAATGAATTATGGAATATTGAAAGGATGAAATATGTATTGTTGAATGCATGTACAAAGTTGAATAACTATGTTTGTACTATTTGATAAATGAAACATGACATTTTTACTATATATCGACATACATCTATGGTTATGTAATGTTCTATGAGAATGAATGATTTGATATAGTTCATGATAAAGAGTTGATGACGATATCTATCTTTTGGGAGACCATAAACATGATGTATTTCATCAAGATCTATAATTATGGGCTTAAGATAGAATAACATTTCCTCCAAGCTTATACTAACTATGCTAGACCTGTATGCATTACTCGGGGCCAAAGAAACTTTTGGATGATTGGGGGTACACATCATTATGAATGATGAAAGTTGAGTAGAGCCTTGGAGCAATGTTGTGACTTTTAATTCTTGTTGTAGTCACCCATGTGACAAGTTATAACACCACCTCTCGAGTCATGACATATAAGGACTAGTCTTAACAGAGGGAGTTGTGCCATGTAAAGAAAGATCGCTCGGGCACTATGAGGGGAATACATGGGGCCCATGAATGATGAGTGATTTGATAGGTCATTCAAGCATCAGTTGGGGGATAACTAGGGTTTTCAAATGATATCATTCAAGCACCAAGATGAGGATCACTAAGGGCTATGAATGATGGGAGATTGGATACATTGTTCGAGCACTAGGAGGGGGATAATTGGGCTATGAATGATGAGAGGTTTAAAGGAGATCCACTATGATGATGTTACTCTTGATTGATTACTTGTTGAACTGGTGTTTTTGATTGTATTATTACATAAACATTCCACATTATGAAAAACATGTAGACTAGGATTAATTGAGTACATAAATGAGTAAATACAATGTAGATCAATATAGTTCGCTTGCTCCCTCGGATGGGGTGCTTTCGAGTCAATGAAGTGTGCAAAACACAAGGAGGCCAACTGGTTAGGCTGCATGCCACTTGGCATTCATCCAACTCCATCACCCCACTCCATTCAACTCATGAGTTTAAACCTTTCGCCGCCACCCTCTATACTCCATTTGAATCCTGCAGGCCACACAAATTGGAATCTTTGCAGAATGGGAGTCCTCATGGCACTGTGCAGGGGGATTCCTTAGTCACATCTGCTCTAGACTAGCTCGTCTGCTCTTAAAGATGAGATTGGACACTCTTTTCCTCACTCACCCCCTCACAATTAACAAAACCACACCTCCCTGGTTCACCTTTTCCTTAGTTTCACGAACAATCTCTGGTGCGATCTCCACTTGATTTCGAGGTGGAATTTGTGCCCCCTCTCTCCAGGATCGTCGACCCTCAGAGTATTCCCTCCCACGACACCACTAGCTCTTGTCATGCCTCGAATCAGAGGCAAGGAAAAATGAGGGGCCGCCTAGTATGAGGCCATGGGAAGGAAGCCGCCCATATCCAAATCTCCCCCTGAATCCACTTTCCCCCTTCCTGAAGATGATTTCCCTCATCCTGAAGCTGAATTCCCCTCCCCCCCTA
>ML800952.1:453115-469848 GCA_009831015.1 Picea engelmannii | reverse complement strand
AAATTACACACACATACACACATATACTTTGTTCATGAAGTACATATCTAAGGGAAACCCATTGGGAACTTCCCCTCATTCTAAGAAAGGTACCTAGGGTAAACCATATTCTTTAGGACTGAAGGTTGATACAACAATACTCAAGGTTGATACAACAATATAATCATTAAGATATGAACATGTCACTTGCAAGAATTGTTCTTGGGTGGGGAGGATAACACCCCTCTCCATTGCTTGGGATAGATTCTTTCTCTCTCCCTCTCTCTATATAGTAGTAGTAATAATAATAATAACAATAATAATACTAATAATAATAATAAAACTTCAACGTAATACTAAGCAAAATATTTAAACTCAATTAATCTTGTGGGGGGATTATGGAATGTAGGCCACTTTGGCATGGGCAAAAATAAACAATAATTAAATAAAATTAAAAAATAGAAAGATAAAATGGGGATATGAATAACTAGTTGGAATAAAGTTTATGGATATGAATTGTGTTGGAGTTTAGAAACATCTCATCATTTTGAATGGACACTCCAACAACACGGGATCCAAATAAAACTTATAAAATATAGAAACTAGTGAGCCTATGAATAATAAATAGATTTTAAAGAAATTAACCATTAGAAAATAATAATAATTTCCACAAGGAAAATGATTCAAGATACCGATAAATGAATAGATACATATTTTTGAAATTTGATATATTCAATTTTTTAAGAATTTAATATATTGAAAAATACCATGATCAAGGTGTAATAAATCATAATTAAATATTTAAGATTAAATTTGGACATAAGGTCTAAAAGGAAATTAAATAATATACTGGTAGAATGAAAATAATGTCAATTGGTTCTAGCCAGAATGGTTGTGGGATGGGGTATTATCCTCCCCACCTAGGTTCTGATAATATATAACAAGCTTAAGATGAAAATATAATATTAAGAAAGGATTAAGGATTAACTTTATTAAGGAGAGAGTTTAACAAGATATTGTTATAGATATTTGAAATAAAGGAAAATTGGTGAAGAAAAGTAGATCAAATTAGAATTGGTTCGATCACATAGTAAATAATGTAATGATAAAAGAAGAATTAAGGATATGAAATAAAGAGGAGAAAATGATAAGAGTAAAAGGGTATCGGGATAAATGGAGGGGAGGGGAGGGGAAGGGAGGGGAGGGGAGGGGTGCGGTGGGTTTAATGGAAAAGGTGATGGATGGATACCTTTAAAGAGTGGCTGAATTTGTATCAATCTTATTGATTAATGTTGTTAGGTTGTGTTTCAATTTTAGTGGTTTCCCTAGTTATGTGTGAGGGATAGTGGGGAGTAGGTGATAATATTTTGGTGTGATTAAAGAGAACAAGGGGTTTGATTATGGGAATTATCAATGATAGAAGATTTAGTAAGGTGATTATGAAAACTATCAACAATATGTTTTTTGAGATGATTTTGGATAGATATGCTAGTTTGGCAAATATGAAATTTGTCACATGAGTAGGGAATCTGATAAACACCTTGACGAAGTAGAGGGTTAGATTTATCTTTAACACTTTTGAATAACTTCTTAAGTTTTTTGTGAGGTTTGAAAACAATTTTAATTTTCCTTTTGGATAATATCTTAGGAATGTGATCAATGGTTTTGTGAATGCAAGGGAGATAAATTTGTATTCGAGGAGAAAAGGCAGGGAGATTCTTCATTTTTGGATGGAGAACAATGCAAAAAGCTTGGTTAATTTGGGAAATAGAATAGCTGTTGGCTTGAAGGGAATTAAATAGGATGTATATTTCTTTGTTAAGGTGTTGGGGGGTAATAATTCGAATGGATATGTATACAATATTTTTAAGAACAATGAAGTTTTGAGTAGCATGATGGTGGGATTGCGCATGACGATATTTATTGGTATAAGTTTTCTATAAGTGTTAACTGTACTAGGTTTGTGAGAGAGAAGAGTATGACTATATTTTATATTTTTATGATCTATTTCCATGAAGTTGTATGAGACTAAATAGCTAAGAAGGGGAGATAGGCTAGGGAAAATTTTGGTAAATATGTTTAGTTGAGAAATTGTCTGAAAGGGAAGAAAAACTAATAGAATTTTGGTGGAAGTAGGATTGGGGGCTCTCAACATTTCTAATTGAGGGGTTTGAATGGGTGGACAGTCTTCTACCCTTCACTAATTTCTCACCAGTTACTATTATCCATTAGGAGATATGTAGTTGAGCTCAATCTTGGACTTAGAAACTTCTTGAATATGTAATAAAATTTTAAATTTGTTTTCCTAAATTATGAATAATCTAGAATTAGTAATTCTATGGCATCCTATAAATTTTCTATTGTAAGTTATTTATAAAATTCCATAGAGTTATAATTAATAAAAACTGAAATAGAATCTATGTAGTTTTATTCTTCTTTCTTGAATTCAACTTTGAATGCATGATTAGTGAATTCTAAACATTTATTAACTTTAAAAATAATTATTAGATTCTATGGACATGTGCTTAAAGGTTTAATTAAAAATCTTGATGTAATAAACTAATTATACTTTGTTGAGAGCATTGTACAATACTAACTATGGATTAAATGTTGTTCCAAAGAATATTCTTTACACATGGTATCAAAGCCACATTATAATAATTAGGGTTATGGGCCTTCTTAGGTAGGAAAAATCACTAAAATTAAATATTCAAACTTTCTCTTACCCACTTTCTCTTTTAGATAAAAGAATATGAAAGACCAATTAAGTTATTGGATAAGAATTTGTACTAGTTAAATTAAAAAAAATGTTGTAAATGTTAAGAAAGGATCTGATAAAATATTTTATTAAAAAAAATTCATAATAGTTGCTACTTCTAATCATACCTTGTATATTAAGCTCGATCTCTAAGGATTGAGAATTCAAGGTTAGATTGTATGGACCAATTCTTAGTAATTTTTTTCTTTTGGAAGAATGAATATTAACCTTAATATGTGACCTATGGTTATCATTCCGATTAAGAAAATGTGCTCTCTTTAGAGTAGTAAATATTCAAACATGATGAAATCACAATATTGTTAAATTCTATGTAAATTTGTTGCATAAACTCATGCAATTGAACCATGAAAACTTTAATCAACACTAAACATGGAATTACAATTTGTGAACCTTTGGATAAGAACCTAAATCTATTCAAGACTATGAGTCTTCTTATATAAACCTTATAGTGGTTAGTTGTAAGCATAGGTAATGAAGGCCTAAGATAGCAACCAAAGTTGGGGAGGAATAATCTATTCATAGCATACATTGTAATATTTCATTTCTGACTCATGTAAAAGTGTTATTAACATTTGTTTCACCTCTTCCCATTTGATAAATCCAGTGCAATGCAAATCATATAGCTTGAATGAAAAGTCAATCTTATAAGTTCTTGAGGTGCATTTGGATGGAAAAAACTAAGATATCAAACAAATTCACCAAAATAATTAACTCCCTTTCGCTTTACATCAAATAATTCAAAGATTGGATCAATAAAGAGGTTCTACTTCTCGCAAATAATTCTAGTTGCAACTCATTGTTTATGATACCATTATCAAGAATAGAGTTGCTAAAAAAAACTTGTACAATTTATATCACAATCCTATAAAAATTTTGTTACATAGAAAAAGTCATAGATTTTACAGCTTAAATCACTATTGAACACCTCAAGGAAGGAAATCTTGAATAAACAATGATTACATTACTAAGACTAACATCAATCGATGTGATAATAAGTCAACCTCGGTAGTAAATATAGGGATGAATAAGCAAGGTGATATATAAAAAATGGCATAGCATGGTCACTAACCCTAGGTGGAAACTTTATTTGTGCCTGTCATGCATGGAATATAAATAAGGTATGGCTATATAAGGGATTATGACCATTTGAACTGAGGTCATGAACCCCATACATATTGAGTCCAAGAAGAAGAACTCATGTATATATTTTTTAACCTTTTCTGAACCCTGATAATAAGGGACTCTTCCTAAGATGCCCAACATGCCTAAAAAGTGTGCACCTAGATCATGCTTTAATACCTATCATACTTAGAACTTTATTCACACAAATATATTATCATCTCAAATTTCCATTGTCATTATGAATTTTATCTCTAATATTAATGCTATGAAATTCTGATCTAGGTGGACACTGGTGGCCTCCCACCTATTCCACTAGCTCAAAATACAATTTCCATCTTGGTAGTTTTTCTACAGTTGTTTGGGTCCCAAACTTCCAAGGCCATTTTGAAGCCCCACATGAAATTTTTTGACGTGGCAATGCCCAATTTATGATGGAGGCTTGTATTGGGCCATTCATAATGTGTACTTATCGGCTAGACCTTTCCAACGAGGTGTCAAGTGCCCTAAACATATGTCATATGCAAATGTTACATCCTTGGGAAGTTGATGTATCAAATACCCACTCCAGGGCCCAAAAACCTTTTGGCGTTTCATCTTCCAGGGTTATGTTTTTGGATGTTTAGGGTTTTCTCATTTATGCTTTATTTTAAAAAGGAGTTTGGATCCTCATTGTAATCATCTTCTTACAAATGCACAATTCCATCACATCTCTTCTCAGAAATATGATACCACCATTATGGCGAGTTCATTTCACTATGTATTTTCTCTTACAACCTCTGCATGTTTCATACTTTAATAGAAATTGAGTATTACTATATCTCTGTGTTTATGTCTTATTTATATGTTTCATTTCATTCCCTCATAAATTTGGATCAATGGTATCAGAGCGGGATGCTCTTTATCTATTTCTCCGTGCATGTCCCCAATGAGGTTAGGGTATAAGGCATTGGGACTCGAACTAGTTAAGCCCTTGGAAGACTATCCTCACCGACCTTGATGGCTAACCATGGAGGAGGAAAAGGGAGACGAGGGAGAGGGAGATCCTATTAATCCATTTCTAGAAAAATTCCTCGCGCAACGAAGGAACAAGATGATGGATAATTTATCCCAAATCATTCAATGACTGCTGAGAACAGTAGATGCATCTTCATCAAGTGACCACTTTGTGTTGAAGTTTGAGTAGCTTCGAAATATATTCTTATTGTATCAATATTATATTAGACCAAGTCAAAACCCAAAAGAATAATATTATGATGTATTTCTAAAGTCGGCCATATTGTGCCTTTGTAAAATTTGGCCCTATTGTTCCTTTGTAAAAGTCAAATGTAAATTAGAAAGGGTAGAGTATACAAGTCAACCCTGACCTAATTAAAGGGTGGCTCAACTTGTATTTATAAGAGGATAGTTACCTCACTTGAAGCACACACAACAAAAGTGCTCTCTCACAAGGAAAAGTGTACAAGTATGAGGAGGAGACACAACTATAGAGTAAGGGTTTTTTGGTGAAGGGTTTTGGTTATCTCTTGGAGGACTATCTCGGTCTAGTGGTGCGCTACCCTATTTTGGTTAGGGTTTCTGGTCTATCTTTTGATTATCTTCTTTTTGGTGAGATATATCTTAAGAGAGACATTGTACTTGCTGATGAATCTATATTGAAGAAGATTTGCTAGGTTTTCTCCCCCTTGAGGGTTTCCCAGGATAAATCTTGTGTATACTATGGATGTATTTATTTCAGTGATTCTTATGTATGCAATTATTAATTTAATAGTTTAAAGTTAAAGAATACCGAATACACTTAACTGCTTAAGTGAAATTTTAACACTTTGGAGGTGTCGCCCCCTTCAAGGTGCAAGTTAATTTTGATATTTCCATATTTGAAGGTCAGATAGATGTGGATGCTATGGAAAAGTGGTTAAATATACTAGAAGGTTAGTTCTCTGTCCACAATTTTTCCAATAGGGAAAAGATCACCTTTGCATTCCTTAAGGCGGTCCCCCATGTCAAACATTGGTGGGAGACTTACTATGAGCAAAAATGCACAGAGGATTTTGGAATATTTGGGGTTGAGACCATTTGGGACTCTTTTATGGATGTCATCAAGGAACAACATTACCCTATTGGAAACTACAATGACCAGTACATGAGATGGACCACAATGCATCAGGAGCGGGACCTGTTGACCAAAACTTGGTCATCTGTATTTTCACTCTATTGGATTCATAAAATCCTTGATATCAAAAGAAGAATTTTGAAGACAGGTTTCAAGTGTTGAAATTTGATACATTTGTCTTAGAAATTAAAATATCAGCCAACTACATGTTTAATGGGCATGCATGACAACTCAACTTCACAAGCTCATATCTTGAGATCCGAGCGACGGATTTGGGAAAATTTTATATAGTTGGAAAGATAAGAAGATAAATATAACATAAGAAGTGGTTTAAAGGGATGAAAATATCCATATAATTACAAGAAAATTAAAACACAGTCATCTCTTAAAGGAGGCAACAAATTAAAAATTATTCGAAATAAAAGTTTATTTAATTTTTTTTTTAAAAAATATTTTTGGGGCCCAATTTTAAGAAAGAATATCAATGAATTAAAGTCATTAATGAGATTCCAAGGTTTTATTAATTAAAGTGATTTGATTAAAAAAAAAGGAGTTTAAAGAGAAAAAAGAAAAAACCCTAACTACTCAAGTAGTTAGAAGAACATTTCTTTAAAAAGGGAAAATAGAGACTTCATGAGTTTCATAATTCATTGTTGAGAGGGAATTCAAAGGAGAAGGAAAGAGACATACCATCCATAATTATGTAATCAAGATTTTGGTAAGCAAGCAAATAATTTCATTCTTCTCCATTCTTTTCTTCTTCTACAATGTTTTCTCAAAGCTTTGTGTTTGTATTCTTGAAACAATCATGGGGCTGAGTTTTCAAGTGTTTTTCTTGTAATATTCCAAGAATTTTCATATATGATCATGGCAAATTTGCAGGCATATATGTGACTGTAAAATTGATTTTGTATATTCTTATATATATTTTATGAGAAAGACTCCACAAATAAATACTTTTAGGGTTGATCTTGATGTGGTGTTGAGTATTTTTATTTTCTGACATTGAAGTTCCTCTTCAATATTTTATTTGTAAAGAACTTCTTGCTGCACATAAAGATCATACTAGGTTATTGAAGAATCATTTTCATATAAATCCAAGCAATAAAGATTTGGAGTTTTCTGCCTAGCACTCTCCCTACTCCAAGATATCCAAATATATATCTTTTAGCCAAAGAGGAGAACCACCTCTCTAAAAATGAATGCGCACTAATGTCCTCATGAGGTTGTTTTTCTGGTCTTGACAGATCTGAGCATCAACATGACTAAACAATGCTAGAGTTCACAAAACCTTCCATACCTTGTGCACCAAGCTAGGTATCAGAGACTCTGAGCGTAATATTGTTCTAAAATATCACGGGGATCTACATAGGTACATCCAAATAGAAAATGAGTTTCTAGACATCTCATCGCTAGGAGTCATGTATCGATATGCTGCCAAAATTGAGTAAAACTTTAAGCAGCAGAATAAGTGGGATTTTGGATATGAAAATGCATCACAATAAAGCAGGGAAAATGAGGCCCCAACACACCAAAAAAGGAATAAAATAAGGAAGGAAAACTCAAGAAAACTAGTCTAAGACACAAGAAAAGAAAGGTAATGGGAAGACAAAGACAAACACTCAAAAATTGTGAGAGTTCCATAAAAACCCTTGGCACAACACTGATGAATGTCGCTCAAAGAAGTCATTAATGGCCAAGTTGAAATACTCAGAGTCAGATCCAGGATTTGACTTTGATTCAGAGCTAGACAAGGGGAAGCAGATCATTGATGCAGAACTTACTGCCACAATCACTACCACAAATATCTAGCCAAATGAACCATAAGAGATGGAGGAAGGTGAGCACCTTTTTCACTCACATATCTGGGTGAATGGTGCTCCACTACATTTCATTGTTGATAGAGAAAGAAAAAATAATGTTATCTCAGTAGAGGTCATCAAACGGTTGGAGTTTTCAACAACATGTAACACACCCAACCCCCTAAGTACCCTTTTGAGGGCCAGGGTATTAAATTTTTGGTTTTCGTAAACCTCCTCAAATCCATTTAAAAAGGACACCATCGTCTTCTATTCTCTGAGGGATTTCCAACCACTGTAATTTTTCTCTAAATGGAGCTTGGTGTTATTCCCTTTTAAATATTTAGAGGCTTTATTGGCCAAAGGATTTTTTACTGCCACATGGCATCTACATCATCATGCCCATCTGACATGGCACTGACATGTCCTAGTTTATCTTCCAATTAGGGTGTGGCTACTGACTGTGTATCGACGTGGCACTGGTATGGAGCCTTCCACCTAGCCACCAGACCCTCTGGACCACAGGACCTCAGAATCACGGATCTTGGGGTGTCAAGACCTCAATCCTTTCATTATTCATGTAGCTCAGAAAGGTTTGATCCTCCATGAGTTGGCACTTAGGAAATGCGGCCCTATCCAAAACATTTCATCTATTCTGACACATGACCTCACCATTATCTGCCACCTAGCATGACACGTGGCACTTGTACTGCTTCGATACATGGCACTCATTTTCCACTTGGGCCTTCATCCAAATATGCTAAATCGATGTGACAGATGACACTGTCAATGTGTGATACGTGGCCCTCCCACGTCACAACATGTGGGCCATTCATAGCACGACACATCACCACCGAGTACTGGATGTTGGGACTTTCTCGATGAAATGTAACTACGAAAATCCCTTGAAGCCTGACTTCCAAGGATTACAAGGTGGTTAATTAAGGTAATATCGTGATTAAGGGATGGATTTATGGGTTAATTCTTGGGGTTATGATTTTATGAGATCTATGACTGAGATCTATCTCACTTCGAACAAATTTCTATTAAGGTTCTTTCCACAACTCCGGTGTGGAAACAACTCTAAGGATCAAATGGTGGATATTTAGAGCGTCATTTAATAGATCGATGGTTCTCATCGAAGTGGATATTGAACCTTGACACTTTCCCTATATCCTCTAACCTAAAAATCTCGAGGTGCACCATCTAGTGATTAAGTGACATTTAATTACGTTAATCCCGAGGATTATGAATCCTAGGATTTACTAAGGAATTTCAACGACTAAGATATTTTGACCGGTAGATCTGTCGTCCAAAAATTCAAATAAGTCGATGCAAAGGGATTAAGATTGTCAGGGACCACACTCTACTTGTCTGCAATTAGATGTGGACAGGTGTTAGCCCTGTAACACCATGGCTACCAAGTTGGCACACTATGTCACCATGACGTCTCTCTCTCTCTCTCTCTCTCTTGCTTATGTAACAAGGCATGGAACCAGGGATGGAACCCTGGTCCCTGGAAATTGACGTATTGGGACTTCCAAAAGGGACTTGGACTTATAATTCTTCCAGGGTCTGGTGCTCCAGTGTCTCGGCTCGCGAAACTCCCTCTTGAAATTGGTTATGAAACTCGATGACCGAGATCGCTCGACGCTTAGATTTGACGTTTGAGTTTCAATCACCATTTTTTCATAGGGATTTTGTTTACTAGAATTAGTATATATTTTTATGGTCATGATCAATACTTTTCCTGTAACACACCCACGACGGGGCATACAAAGTTTCACTTTTCTTAAAGGATAGATTCTCTATCCATGGTTTCTAATTTGGAAAGTCGGGGAACTAGTCCGACCTCCTAGTCAAGGATCTCCTATTCTGGAGCCAAACGAATCTCTGAGACCTTGATGGTCTCGTTCTGTAATTAAACGCAGACTCTTTCGACTTCCAGGTGCAGATCTAATGGTACCCGTGACCTTCCCCTTTTATGCTTGCAAAATATTTGAGTTTGGGCGCTAGCTCCTTTTTTGATAAGCCCTTCCCTGATGTGACCTTGGGAAATGGACTTACATAACCACGTGATTGCAGGCGCGGCCAAGGGTGGTTTGAAACCAAACTACTTTTCTCCACACAATTCTCCTTGAGCCTCCACATGTCCACTCTCCAAAACCGTGGTCTATATTGCGGCCTACCCTCAAATTTTTAAAGTTCGTGCACCTTCGGTCCCTGCAATGCAACAGGACCATTGATCTTATGAACTTAATGGTGCTTCTGAAATGACAACTCAGATCTGTCCCTTTAAAATCAACGAATGCGATTTGTTTCACGATTCGGGTTTCAGAGTTCTCAACTCTCAAAGCTTGCCTTCTCCCGCAATGAAAAATCTCTTTCCATGTATTCTCTTAGACCGACGACTCCGATCAGTTTGGGATTTCGAGCTTCAAAAATCTCAAATCTCAACTCTCATTTTCCCCCAATGGATTTTATCCGAAGCTGACAGTACACTGACGCGTGTCTTCCGTAGATCAATGACTACAATCCCTTCGGGTCTTCGAAATTTGGGTTTCTCACTTCTTAATTGAACATTTAGACACATTTATCTGAAACTAGCGAACTGCCGCCATGTGTTACTCTAGATATGAAGGTCCAGATTTACTTTGGACTTCAAGATTCAGGTGTTTCAACTCTCAAATTTTGCCTGCTTGTCAATATTCCAAAGTCCGACCTTCAGACCTTTAGAACTGCTGCCACCTGTCTCCCTTCGATCTATGGCCACGATCTTGTCCATGAGGTTGGACTTTGGGAGTTTCCATTCTCAATCCTCGCTTTTCTCCACATGGAAATATTCCAAAGTGGAAGATCTACTGAAACCTGTCCCTTTCAATCAATGGCTGTGATTGATTTCACCCTTCGGGCTCTAGGAATCTCAATTCTCAAAACTTCATTTCTTCTGGAGCGATTTATCTGAAATAAGAGATCCTCCGCCACACATCCTCCTCAATAGGTGGATCTTCTTTCTCTTCGAGACTTTGTTCCTTTCAACCAGATCAACCGCCCCTTGGTTCCCTTCTCGACCAATGTTCGAGATTCTCCTCCGGGACTTAGGCGTTTTCCCCCTCCGCTTTCCTCCTAAGTTATGGATCTGGAACCGCATGTACACCTTAAAATCGACGGTTCTCATCCACTTAGGACTTCTACTTTCGGAGGTATCAAATCTCAATTTTCCTCACGCTCCGTTTCTCTCAGAATGTTTTACCCGGAGTCCGTGATTTGATGACATGTGTCCTCTCGCAGATCAATGACTCCCGACTATTTTGGATGTTCAGGCTTTGGCGATTTCAAACTCTTCTTATTTGTGTTCTCCTGGAGTGATTTCACCCAGAGTTAATGATCTGTCACCACGTTCCCTTCTTGGTGATGAACGGTTCCAACTCACTTCGGGACTTCGACGTTCAGGTGATCCGAAAGCTCCAACAATCCATCCTCCTAGAGTACGTTCTTCCAGAATCACAGATCATGCACCACACATCCTTCCCGATCAATGGTCTTGGTTTACTTCAGGATTTTAGCATTCCAGAGTTTATACCTTTTCACACTCATTTTCTCCCGAAAGGATTTTACCCGGAGTTAATGATCTATCGACGCATGTCTCCTATGAATCGATGGCTTCAGATCACTTTAGGACTTCACGCTTCGAGAGTCTCAAGTAATAACCAACACAAACCTCTGGAGTGCAATCCTCCTGGAGTGTTAGATCTCCGGAAACGCATCTCCTTCTATCAACTTTCAGGGTGAAATCCGACACTTCGGGATTCGGTAGTTCCAAGCTTCTACACCCTCATTTATTCCAAAGTGCATTCACCCGGAGACTTTGATCTATTGACACGTACTTCTTCGGGGGATCAACAACCATGACCTACTTCAGGTCTTTACCTAGAGCCCGCAGACTTACACCACCTGTACCTCTTGGCAATGGATGGTTCCAAATCACTTCAAGACTTTGGCAAGTCAATCCTGGTAGGCATGCAAAGTTTAAAACACATACACTTTATCTTAGATAAGATGACTATCATCCCTTTTGTGCTCAGATTCGATGGTTCACCGTGATTGCGGGGCCCAAACGTGCGTGCTCTTTATCAGAGAGATTAACCTCTGCAATATGTAAAGTACTTGCCCAAATCGGTCTAATCGAAGTCATTGATCTTCCAGCTCGACTAGATCAACGACGTTGGTGAATAGTGGGCCACGAACTAGCACGCCCACTAATTTCACCTTCATGTTCTGCAATGATTCCCCACCCTCGATCTCCGTTCATAGATCAACGATTCACAATGATTGTGGGGTCCAATGTCTGCAATATGGGAAGTGCTCAGTTGACTCTAGTCTAATCCTAGTCATTGATCTTCCATTCCCAATGAGATCAATGACGTGGGTTGATTGCGGGTCGTGAACTAGCATGTCCACTAATTTCATCTTTGTGCGCCACAATGATTCCCAACCAAAGGAACCCTTCTCTTTCGATACTCCGAGCTCGTTACTCTTCCTGAACTTTGTTAGCTCTGAAAGGATTAAGAGCTTGGTGCTCTTCCTCTTGAACTTAACACTTGGAAGGGTTCTTCCGTGCACCCCTTATGCTCATCCATTAACTCTAGAACTTATGTGGTTCTTGGTCTTTGCCTACCTTGCAGAGAGCCTGTGCATACAGACACTATCTATCCTAAGATTTAATAGAATCCCTCCTCCAAGGGACTTAGAGCGACTAGGAGTGTCGACATGCGTATGTGAAATTGTGCCGAAGGTCGACGAACTCATAGTTCATGGATCTAACTTAAGCCACCATAGGGTGCAAGAATTTACGAATACAAAACATGTACAATCCATATAATTTATTACTTTCCTAATTACACAATCAAGGAGACACCAAAAATGGATATAGTATAAATCATTAAGAAAACATATCCATCCCTGGATCATTCAAAATATATTTACACAATTACAACTCAATTTCACAGGGTATGAGAATACTTATCTATTACAAGTTGCATCCAACTAATTGACTGTGGGTGTGTGCCTTTCCACCCAACCATAGGCTCAAAGGCATTAATTCTTAGCACTCTGGCCACCCCCGTGCCAAGCCATGATATTAATAGGGAATTTACGCCATCTCTCAGAGAAACTCTCTCTGTCACAACGACCCTATGAGGTTTATCAGATGCTTCCTCAACATCAAGCTCGCATTCGGGTCCTTCAACCATGTTCTTGACACTTCCTTTGGGTTCACACATCTCTCTTACGAGCTTGTTCTGTCATCCCTTGTCTACTCTCTTACTGTGTCTCTGTATGTATCTTACCTTCCCTCCTTTGGAAGTTTTTTCGATCTGTCCTGTTCCTTCTGTCAGAAGGAAGCTCGGGTCTGTAGGTCTCTGTGGTACTTCGAGCTGACATCTTGCAGCTAGACCATGTTTCCATTCACGGGGGTGGTTTATGATTCAACCACTAGTCCTTTCTTCATTAACTGATTTCTTTCCTCTAGAGATATCATGGCTTGTACTTCAAGGCTTCACCCCCCAATAGTTAGATATGGGCAGTTTAAAAATAATACATTTACATTGTCCACATGCCTTAGCATGGTAATCCTATTTTATGATTAATTACAAGCTGGGGGAAACATGGGTGTTACAATTCCCTCCCCCTTAAAGGAACATCGTCCTCAATGTTCTTTCTCAAAAACGCCTATCATGCCTTTCTCATTCGACTGTTTCAGAAATACTGATCCTTCTTCCTCGGTTGGGTCATTTTTCAAACCTTTAATCTTGGTCACCTTATTTCAATAATTCTTGGACAACAAGCACGTTAATCATAGTCTTATGCGAAAACATTGCACAAAAATATCTAGGAAAATTTCATAATCTTAGCACAATAATTATCTGCGCAGTTTGTGGATTTGTATCCACATGGTTGTTTTGTTATCCAGACTCGTTGTTTTTCCTTGGCATACCCATTGGGTTCATGATCCCAATCAACAGTTTACAAGAACTATCAAGGTTTCATCTTCCTTGCAGTCACTCACCCTCCAAACCTAGGCTCAGGCATCCCCTTCTCTTCTATACAGTCCCTCGGGTGATCCATCTTGCCTTGCCAAGATTTTCTTACACAGGAAGACCTACCCATCATGTGCATGATCCCAATCAATAGTTTACAAGAACTATTAAGGTCTCCTCTTCCTTGTGGTCACTCACCCTCCAAGCCCAGTCTGAGGCATCCCATTTTCTGCTATACAGTCCCTCGGGTGATCCATCTTGCATTGCCAAGGTTTTCTCGCACATACAGAATTCCAGAGACTCTATCAAGTCTTACAGTCGAGGCATCCCTCAGAATTTATTTGTCGAGGCTTCCCTCTAGCTTGTGTTACCTCAACACAACATATTCTAGGCAATCATGGCTTACCACGGGGTTCTCATGGCTCAACAATAGCCATTTTTCATGTTTTTATAGCTTGACAGCCTTCCAGTTTAGCTAAAGTTAGGGATGAATGTAACGTCCCCGACCATCCATGCCGGGCCACGCTACGCTAGAGAAATATTACTGTTCTCTCTGCGGAACATACTGTAACATACTGAGTATCCAACTAAGCTATGCCACATAATTTTTTTGAACTGCATGCAATTAAGATACATACACACATAACTCTTGCAGAAACATTATATATAAAACATGAACATACAAATACATATGTAAATACAAAGATTCACACTAAAATAACAGTAAACATATACATGCAGCATATACATGAAATACCCATAAAAATAAACATAGTTATAACCGCACATATGAAAACCCATAAAAATAAGCATGTAAATAGCAATGCAACATGTAAATTTATCACACAATTGACACTTATCTTGGTAATAATGTCACCAAATGCATGCATACCTTCCATGAACCTCCCATCCTTAGACCACACTGTTCATTACTCTCAACAATGAGTCACCCTCGAGATGGGACTAAACTCCACCTGAGTAAAGGGATTCCTAACCAGGCTAAAGGCTCATAGACAATAAGAAAGACTCCGTCATAGGTGCCAACTCAAACTAACAGCCTACAGTCCCTCATTCCCCACATGCCTGTCCCACCTAGGAAGTGTTCCCCTTCTCTGCTCAACAGTCCTTTGACTGCCCCACTTCCTTTCCGGGCTTCAACAATAGGCCGAACATGAAGTCTCAGAGCACTATAGCTGTAGTTTAGCACCTCCAGGAAATCAATTCCCAATAATTCTCTCACTTAGAGAATTTCTCACGGGCCTGACAACCCACCTCTTCAATATCCCATTGGCCTAACAACCCGCTTCTTCAATCCAGCTCCCAATCTAACCAACTACACCCTCACAAAATGGCCATGGATACAAGCTCAGGTACAGTCATGAAGGTACAAAATATAGCTCAATGGATGTCTTCATGCTCATGGATGATTAACTGGATGAATGAATGATGGAAGGAATGATGGGAAAGATGATGAAAAAGTTGATAGGAAATGAACTAAGTCCCAACAATATGTATGCATGTCCCCAACTTGACACTTGTCATGTTGGGAGCTACTTTGGCCCACTTGTCCCCAACTTTAGAACTTAGGATAAAATAATTATCCATACTTTATTTTTAATAAATATTAATATAATATTCCTTTTTGGCTTAAGCTCCATAGCTTATCCCCTTTCCTTAACTTAGCCCCTCCCTTTCCCTAACTAGTGGAGTTTAGTCCACCATCTCTTTTATCATGGTCGATCTGTGCACAACGATGTATTTTATATTAATCATGAGACATATACAAAAAGAGGCGCACTGGCCTTTAACATCTAGGCTCTCTAGCCTAATCAAATCATAAGCATCCTAGCTTATAATAACTGGCTCTCTAGCCTATAAAACATAACATATACACAAAGGCTCGCTGGCCTCACAATCGCGCGCACTTAAGATGTTGCACGCGGTATCCTGGAATGTGCACACTTCATCATTTCAATGCGCAGTACATGCACACACTATGCCATGAAATGTGCATACAAAATGATATGAATCATCTCACCAGCTTAAGTACATTTTCATTTACATTACAATTGGGTTCGGCCTAGGGATGTTACAATCCCCTCCCCTTATTTATGTAATGTCCTCAGTGCATCATGTACCCATCTACAACAAAATTTCAAAAATATTCAAAAAGATGTGAGTATTCTGCCTGCATTGCATCCACATGCTCCCAAGTAGCGTCCTCAGGACTGTACCAGGTCCATTGGACCTTTACAAGCCCTATGGCTCGATTCCGGATTTTTTTGATTTTCTGATCCAAAATGTGTACCGAATGCACTTGAAAAGTGCCTTCTTGCTCCACCTGAATCACATTCCAATCAATAACATGATTAGCACCAGGTATATATTTCTTGAGTAATGATACATGTAATTCATTATGAATAGACATAGATGCAGGAAATGCAATCATATAAGCCACTGGACCAATCCTCTCTAGGATTTCAAATGACCCACAATAGCGAGCTGACAACTTTGAACAATTTCCCAATTTCAGGGAACTTCTGTTGTCCTTCACTTTCAAGAATACATGATCACCCACTTTAAATTCCCTGTGAGTTCTTCCCTTATCAGCATAACTTTTCTTCTTGTCTTGGGAAACCTTTAAATTTTGTTTTATTTTTATCATTTTCTCCTCCATTTCCCTAAGAAAATCTGGCCCAACCACTGCTCTGTCTGCTGGGTTATCCCAACTTATTGGTGTGTTGCACTTTCTGCCATAAAGTGCCTCAAATGGTCTCATCTTTAGAGATGCTTGGTACCCATTGTTATAAGCAAACTCTACCAAGTGTAGGTAGTCTTCCCATTTTCATGGTTTATCCATCACATACATCCTTAACATATCTTCAATCACTTGATTCACCCTCTCT
>ML800952.1:424070-447185 GCA_009831015.1 Picea engelmannii | reverse complement strand
TGACATTTAATTACGTTAATCCCGAGGATTATGAATCCTAGGATTTACTAAGGAATTTCAACGACTAAGATATTTTGACCGGTAGATCTGTCGTCCAAAAATTCAAATAAGTCGATGCAAAGGGATTAAGATTGTCAGGGACCACACTCTACTTGTCTGCAATTAGATGTGGACAGGTGTTAGCCCTGTAACACCATGGCTACCAAGTTGGCACACTATGTCACCATGACGTCTCTCTCTCTCTCTCTCTCTCTTGCTTATGTAACAAGGCATGGAACCAGGGATGGAACCCTGGTCCCTGGAAATTGACGTATTGGGACTTCCAAAAGGGACTTGGACTTATAATTCTTCCAGGGTCTGGTGCTCCAGTGTCTCGGCTCGCGAAACTCCCTCTTGAAATTGGTTATGAAACTCGATGACCGAGATCGCTCGACGCTTAGATTTGACGTTTGAGTTTCAATCACCATTTTTTCATAGGGATTTTGTTTACTAGAATTAGTATATATTTTTATGGTCATGATCAATACTTTTCCTGTAACACACCCACGACGGGGCATACAAAGTTTCACTTTTCTTAAAGGATAGATTCTCTATCCATGGTTTCTAATTTGGAAAGTCGGGGAACTAGTCCGACCTCCTAGTCAAGGATCTCCTATTCTGGAGCCAAACGAATCTCTGAGACCTTGATGGTCTCGTTCTGTAATTAAACGCAGACTCTTTCGACTTCCAGGTGCAGATCTAATGGTACCCGTGACCTTCCCCTTTTATGCTTGCAAAATATTTGAGTTTGGGCGCTAGCTCCTTTTTTGATAAGCCCTTCCCTGATGTGACCTTGGGAAATGGACTTACATAACCACGTGATTGCAGGCGCGGCCAAGGGTGGTTTGAAACCAAACTACTTTTCTCCACACAATTCTCCTTGAGCCTCCACATGTCCACTCTCCAAAACCGTGGTCTATATTGCGGCCTACCCTCAAATTTTTAAAGTTCGTGCACCTTCGGTCCCTGCAATGCAACAGGACCATTGATCTTATGAACTTAATGGTGCTTCTGAAATGACAACTCAGATCTGTCCCTTTAAAATCAACGAATGCGATTTGTTTCACGATTCGGGTTTCAGAGTTCTCAACTCTCAAAGCTTGCCTTCTCCCGCAATGAAAAATCTCTTTCCATGTATTCTCTTAGACCGACGACTCCGATCAGTTTGGGATTTCGAGCTTCAAAAATCTCAAATCTCAACTCTCATTTTCCCCCAATGGATTTTATCCGAAGCTGACAGTACACTGACGCGTGTCTTCCGTAGATCAATGACTACAATCCCTTCGGGTCTTCGAAATTTGGGTTTCTCACTTCTTAATTGAACATTTAGACACATTTATCTGAAACTAGCGAACTGCCGCCATGTGTTACTCTAGATATGAAGGTCCAGATTTACTTTGGACTTCAAGATTCAGGTGTTTCAACTCTCAAATTTTGCCTGCTTGTCAATATTCCAAAGTCCGACCTTCAGACCTTTAGAACTGCTGCCACCTGTCTCCCTTCGATCTATGGCCACGATCTTGTCCATGAGGTTGGACTTTGGGAGTTTCCATTCTCAATCCTCGCTTTTCTCCACATGGAAATATTCCAAAGTGGAAGATCTACTGAAACCTGTCCCTTTCAATCAATGGCTGTGATTGATTTCACCCTTCGGGCTCTAGGAATCTCAATTCTCAAAACTTCATTTCTTCTGGAGCGATTTATCTGAAATAAGAGATCCTCCGCCACACATCCTCCTCAATAGGTGGATCTTCTTTCTCTTCGAGACTTTGTTCCTTTCAACCAGATCAACCGCCCCTTGGTTCCCTTCTCGACCAATGTTCGAGATTCTCCTCCGGGACTTAGGCGTTTTCCCCCTCCGCTTTCCTCCTAAGTTATGGATCTGGAACCGCATGTACACCTTAAAATCGACGGTTCTCATCCACTTAGGACTTCTACTTTCGGAGGTATCAAATCTCAATTTTCCTCACGCTCCGTTTCTCTCAGAATGTTTTACCCGGAGTCCGTGATTTGATGACATGTGTCCTCTCGCAGATCAATGACTCCCGACTATTTTGGATGTTCAGGCTTTGGCGATTTCAAACTCTTCTTATTTGTGTTCTCCTGGAGTGATTTCACCCAGAGTTAATGATCTGTCACCACGTTCCCTTCTTGGTGATGAACGGTTCCAACTCACTTCGGGACTTCGACGTTCAGGTGATCCGAAAGCTCCAACAATCCATCCTCCTAGAGTACGTTCTTCCAGAATCACAGATCATGCACCACACATCCTTCCCGATCAATGGTCTTGGTTTACTTCAGGATTTTAGCATTCCAGAGTTTATACCTTTTCACACTCATTTTCTCCCGAAAGGATTTTACCCGGAGTTAATGATCTATCGACGCATGTCTCCTATGAATCGATGGCTTCAGATCACTTTAGGACTTCACGCTTCGAGAGTCTCAAGTAATAACCAACACAAACCTCTGGAGTGCAATCCTCCTGGAGTGTTAGATCTCCGGAAACGCATCTCCTTCTATCAACTTTCAGGGTGAAATCCGACACTTCGGGATTCGGTAGTTCCAAGCTTCTACACCCTCATTTATTCCAAAGTGCATTCACCCGGAGACTTTGATCTATTGACACGTACTTCTTCGGGGGATCAACAACCATGACCTACTTCAGGTCTTTACCTAGAGCCCGCAGACTTACACCACCTGTACCTCTTGGCAATGGATGGTTCCAAATCACTTCAAGACTTTGGCAAGTCAATCCTGGTAGGCATGCAAAGTTTAAAACACATACACTTTATCTTAGATAAGATGACTATCATCCCTTTTGTGCTCAGATTCGATGGTTCACCGTGATTGCGGGGCCCAAACGTGCGTGCTCTTTATCAGAGAGATTAACCTCTGCAATATGTAAAGTACTTGCCCAAATCGGTCTAATCGAAGTCATTGATCTTCCAGCTCGACTAGATCAACGACGTTGGTGAATAGTGGGCCACGAACTAGCACGCCCACTAATTTCACCTTCATGTTCTGCAATGATTCCCCACCCTCGATCTCCGTTCATAGATCAACGATTCACAATGATTGTGGGGTCCAATGTCTGCAATATGGGAAGTGCTCAGTTGACTCTAGTCTAATCCTAGTCATTGATCTTCCATTCCCAATGAGATCAATGACGTGGGTTGATTGCGGGTCGTGAACTAGCATGTCCACTAATTTCATCTTTGTGCGCCACAATGATTCCCAACCAAAGGAACCCTTCTCTTTCGATACTCCGAGCTCGTTACTCTTCCTGAACTTTGTTAGCTCTGAAAGGATTAAGAGCTTGGTGCTCTTCCTCTTGAACTTAACACTTGGAAGGGTTCTTCCGTGCACCCCTTATGCTCATCCATTAACTCTAGAACTTATGTGGTTCTTGGTCTTTGCCTACCTTGCAGAGAGCCTGTGCATACAGACACTATCTATCCTAAGATTTAATAGAATCCCTCCTCCAAGGGACTTAGAGCGACTAGGAGTGTCGACATGCGTATGTGAAATTGTGCCGAAGGTCGACGAACTCATAGTTCATGGATCTAACTTAAGCCACCATAGGGTGCAAGAATTTACGAATACAAAACATGTACAATCCATATAATTTATTACTTTCCTAATTACACAATCAAGGAGACACCAAAAATGGATATAGTATAAATCATTAAGAAAACATATCCATCCCTGGATCATTCAAAATATATTTACACAATTACAACTCAATTTCACAGGGTATGAGAATACTTATCTATTACAAGTTGCATCCAACTAATTGACTGTGGGTGTGTGCCTTTCCACCCAACCATAGGCTCAAAGGCATTAATTCTTAGCACTCTGGCCACCCCCGTGCCAAGCCATGATATTAATAGGGAATTTACGCCATCTCTCAGAGAAACTCTCTCTGTCACAACGACCCTATGAGGTTTATCAGATGCTTCCTCAACATCAAGCTCGCATTCGGGTCCTTCAACCATGTTCTTGACACTTCCTTTGGGTTCACACATCTCTCTTACGAGCTTGTTCTGTCATCCCTTGTCTACTCTCTTACTGTGTCTCTGTATGTATCTTACCTTCCCTCCTTTGGAAGTTTTTTCGATCTGTCCTGTTCCTTCTGTCAGAAGGAAGCTCGGGTCTGTAGGTCTCTGTGGTACTTCGAGCTGACATCTTGCAGCTAGACCATGTTTCCATTCACGGGGGTGGTTTATGATTCAACCACTAGTCCTTTCTTCATTAACTGATTTCTTTCCTCTAGAGATATCATGGCTTGTACTTCAAGGCTTCACCCCCCAATAGTTAGATATGGGCAGTTTAAAAATAATACATTTACATTGTCCACATGCCTTAGCATGGTAATCCTATTTTATGATTAATTACAAGCTGGGGGAAACATGGGTGTTACAATTCCCTCCCCCTTAAAGGAACATCGTCCTCAATGTTCTTTCTCAAAAACGCCTATCATGCCTTTCTCATTCGACTGTTTCAGAAATACTGATCCTTCTTCCTCGGTTGGGTCATTTTTCAAACCTTTAATCTTGGTCACCTTATTTCAATAATTCTTGGACAACAAGCACGTTAATCATAGTCTTATGCGAAAACATTGCACAAAAATATCTAGGAAAATTTCATAATCTTAGCACAATAATTATCTGCGCAGTTTGTGGATTTGTATCCACATGGTTGTTTTGTTATCCAGACTCGTTGTTTTTCCTTGGCATACCCATTGGGTTCATGATCCCAATCAACAGTTTACAAGAACTATCAAGGTTTCATCTTCCTTGCAGTCACTCACCCTCCAAACCTAGGCTCAGGCATCCCCTTCTCTTCTATACAGTCCCTCGGGTGATCCATCTTGCCTTGCCAAGATTTTCTTACACAGGAAGACCTACCCATCATGTGCATGATCCCAATCAATAGTTTACAAGAACTATTAAGGTCTCCTCTTCCTTGTGGTCACTCACCCTCCAAGCCCAGTCTGAGGCATCCCATTTTCTGCTATACAGTCCCTCGGGTGATCCATCTTGCATTGCCAAGGTTTTCTCGCACATACAGAATTCCAGAGACTCTATCAAGTCTTACAGTCGAGGCATCCCTCAGAATTTATTTGTCGAGGCTTCCCTCTAGCTTGTGTTACCTCAACACAACATATTCTAGGCAATCATGGCTTACCACGGGGTTCTCATGGCTCAACAATAGCCATTTTTCATGTTTTTATAGCTTGACAGCCTTCCAGTTTAGCTAAAGTTAGGGATGAATGTAACGTCCCCGACCATCCATGCCGGGCCACGCTACGCTAGAGAAATATTACTGTTCTCTCTGCGGAACATACTGTAACATACTGAGTATCCAACTAAGCTATGCCACATAATTTTTTTGAACTGCATGCAATTAAGATACATACACACATAACTCTTGCAGAAACATTATATATAAAACATGAACATACAAATACATATGTAAATACAAAGATTCACACTAAAATAACAGTAAACATATACATGCAGCATATACATGAAATACCCATAAAAATAAACATAGTTATAACCGCACATATGAAAACCCATAAAAATAAGCATGTAAATAGCAATGCAACATGTAAATTTATCACACAATTGACACTTATCTTGGTAATAATGTCACCAAATGCATGCATACCTTCCATGAACCTCCCATCCTTAGACCACACTGTTCATTACTCTCAACAATGAGTCACCCTCGAGATGGGACTAAACTCCACCTGAGTAAAGGGATTCCTAACCAGGCTAAAGGCTCATAGACAATAAGAAAGACTCCGTCATAGGTGCCAACTCAAACTAACAGCCTACAGTCCCTCATTCCCCACATGCCTGTCCCACCTAGGAAGTGTTCCCCTTCTCTGCTCAACAGTCCTTTGACTGCCCCACTTCCTTTCCGGGCTTCAACAATAGGCCGAACATGAAGTCTCAGAGCACTATAGCTGTAGTTTAGCACCTCCAGGAAATCAATTCCCAATAATTCTCTCACTTAGAGAATTTCTCACGGGCCTGACAACCCACCTCTTCAATATCCCATTGGCCTAACAACCCGCTTCTTCAATCCAGCTCCCAATCTAACCAACTACACCCTCACAAAATGGCCATGGATACAAGCTCAGGTACAGTCATGAAGGTACAAAATATAGCTCAATGGATGTCTTCATGCTCATGGATGATTAACTGGATGAATGAATGATGGAAGGAATGATGGGAAAGATGATGAAAAAGTTGATAGGAAATGAACTAAGTCCCAACAATATGTATGCATGTCCCCAACTTGACACTTGTCATGTTGGGAGCTACTTTGGCCCACTTGTCCCCAACTTTAGAACTTAGGATAAAATAATTATCCATACTTTATTTTTAATAAATATTAATATAATATTCCTTTTTGGCTTAAGCTCCATAGCTTATCCCCTTTCCTTAACTTAGCCCCTCCCTTTCCCTAACTAGTGGAGTTTAGTCCACCATCTCTTTTATCATGGTCGATCTGTGCACAACGATGTATTTTATATTAATCATGAGACATATACAAAAAGAGGCGCACTGGCCTTTAACATCTAGGCTCTCTAGCCTAATCAAATCATAAGCATCCTAGCTTATAATAACTGGCTCTCTAGCCTATAAAACATAACATATACACAAAGGCTCGCTGGCCTCACAATCGCGCGCACTTAAGATGTTGCACGCGGTATCCTGGAATGTGCACACTTCATCATTTCAATGCGCAGTACATGCACACACTATGCCATGAAATGTGCATACAAAATGATATGAATCATCTCACCAGCTTAAGTACATTTTCATTTACATTACAATTGGGTTCGGCCTAGGGATGTTACAATCCCCTCCCCTTATTTATGTAATGTCCTCAGTGCATCATGTACCCATCTACAACAAAATTTCAAAAATATTCAAAAAGATGTGAGTATTCTGCCTGCATTGCATCCACATGCTCCCAAGTAGCGTCCTCAGGACTGTACCAGGTCCATTGGACCTTTACAAGCCCTATGGCTCGATTCCGGATTTTTTTGATTTTCTGATCCAAAATGTGTACCGAATGCACTTGAAAAGTGCCTTCTTGCTCCACCTGAATCACATTCCAATCAATAACATGATTAGCACCAGGTATATATTTCTTGAGTAATGATACATGTAATTCATTATGAATAGACATAGATGCAGGAAATGCAATCATATAAGCCACTGGACCAATCCTCTCTAGGATTTCAAATGACCCACAATAGCGAGCTGACAACTTTGAACAATTTCCCAATTTCAGGGAACTTCTGTTGTCCTTCACTTTCAAGAATACATGATCACCCACTTTAAATTCCCTGTGAGTTCTTCCCTTATCAGCATAACTTTTCTTCTTGTCTTGGGAAACCTTTAAATTTTGTTTTATTTTTATCATTTTCTCCTCCATTTCCCTAAGAAAATCTGGCCCAACCACTGCTCTGTCTGCTGGGTTATCCCAACTTATTGGTGTGTTGCACTTTCTGCCATAAAGTGCCTCAAATGGTCTCATCTTTAGAGATGCTTGGTACCCATTGTTATAAGCAAACTCTACCAAGTGTAGGTAGTCTTCCCATTTTCATGGTTTATCCATCACATACATCCTTAACATATCTTCAATCACTTGATTCACCCTCTCTGTTTGACCATCTGATTCTGGATGATAAGTTGTACTAAAATTCAAATTTTTTCCAAATCCATTAAATAATCCCTTCCAAAATTTTGAGGTAAATTTTGGATCTCTGTCAGACACAATTGTCTTGGGTATGCCATGTAATCTAGCAATTTATTTCATATAAACATCAATGATGTTTCCTGCCTTGTGAGTGAGCTTAACTGGAATAAAATGGGCATCTTTAGTAAGCTTATCCACCACTACCATGATAGAATCATGTTGCTTGTTTGTTCTGGGAAGTTTAGTGATGAAATTCATTGTTACAACTTTCCATTTCCACTGAGGAATGGGTAATGGCTATAGAAAACCAACTGGGTGTCTATGCTCAGTATTTACTTTTTGACATTCCAAACATCTGGCAATAAAATCAACAACCTCTTTCTTCATGCCTGGACAATAATATTGGCTCTTGACAGTTGCAATAGTTTTATGATATCCTGGGTGCCCAACATAAGGTACATTATGCATTTATCTCAATATCAGAATTTTCAATTCCTCAGAATTTGTTACATAAATTCTTCCCCTGTACATGAGAATTTCATCATTATCTAGCTTGCATTCCTCAATTTTCTGCTGCAAAATACCTTGTTGTAATTTTGCTACTAATTCCTTGTATTGCAAATCTGATTTGGCAGCCTCTATAATTCTTGGTTTCAAATCTTATTGGTACATGCTAATGGATATAGCGTGCATTTCATGCACTCTTTTTCTGAGTGCATCAACCACTTTGTTCTCTTTCCCCTTGATATGATTTATATCAAAGTCATATTCACTCAGAAATTCTAACCATCTGCTTTGCCTGGCATTTAGAGTTGGCTGATCAAATAAATATTTTAGACCATTATGGTCTGTTCTTAGCTCAAACATTTTCCCCATGAGGTAGTGCCTCCATTTCCTCAAGCCATGCACTATGGCTGCCAACTCCAAATCATGAGTGGCATAGTGTCTTTCATGCTCCTTCAACTTCCTTGATTCATAACATATAACAAACCCATTTTGACTGAGGACTCCACCAAGTCCCTCTTTACATGCATTTGTGCATACAATGAATTCTTCATTTGGGTCTTCAATCCTTAGTATTGGAGCACTTGTTAATAACTATTTCAAGTGTTGGAAACTCTTTTCACAATCCAATGTCCACTGAAACTTCACACCCTTTCTTTTCAAGGAAGTGATTGGGTGTGCAATCTTTGAAAATCCTTCAATAAATCTCCTATAGTAGCCTGCAAGACCCATGAATGATCTCACCTCTGTCACATTATTTGGCGTTGACCATTCTCTAATGGATTCTATCTTCTCAGGATTCACTGCTATCCCATCCTTTGAAATGATATGCCCCAAATAATGAATTTGCTTATGATAAAATGAGCACTTGCTCAACCTGGAATTCAACTGATGCTCCCTTAATACTTGCAACACCATCCTCAAATGATTCTCATGCTCATGCTCTTCCTCTGACTTAGAATATATAAGAATGTCATCCAAAAATACAATGACAAACTTGTCTAAGTATTCTCGAAAAACACCATTCATTAAGCACATGAAAACAACTGGTGCATTTGACAACCCAAATGGCACCATTGTGAACTCATAATGACCATACCTTATCCTGAAGGTGGTCTTGCTAATATCTTCCTCTTTAATCCTTACCTGATGGTATCCTGACCTGAGATCTATATTTGAAAATAACTTGGCATCCTTCAATTGATCAAAGAGATTATCAATCCTTGGCAGAGGATACCTGTTCTTTACAGTCACTTTATTCAACTGTCTGAAATCAATGCACAATCTTAATGTTCCATATTTCTTCTTCACGAACAAGACCAGGGCACCCCAAGGTGACACACTTGGGTGTATATACCCCTTCTTCAGGAGTTCTTCAAGCTGCATTTGCAACTCCTTCAGCTCTAGTGTACTCATTCTGTAAAGATTCTTTGACACTGGAGCTACTCCAGGCATTAAATTTATATATAAATCAATATCTCTCTTTGGGGCTAGTCCTGGCACCTCCTTGAATACATCTTCAAAATCTTCCAAGACTGCATAATCTTCCAAATTTTTCACCTTATCTTTAGGTGTCTTTTCCATATGAGCTGCAAATATTTGACACCCTTTTCTGTAACATTTCTTCAGCTACAATGCTGAAATTTCTTTGATGGTTACAACCCTGGGAATTCCCTGCACTTTCCTTAGGTTCCCTTCCTCATCCAAGCAAGTAAATTCCTTGTTATGAAAGTCTAGGACAACATGATGTTTTTCCAACCAATCCATCCCAATTAGACAGTCATAGGAACCTAAAGGCAAGATGTTCAACTCTGCCCTGGTGTTCATTTCATTCATGTCGATAAGACATGACTTACCCATCTCATTAACTTTTCTTTTGGCTCCTATAGCTAGCTACACCAACCAAGATTTCCCATGCTTTCTTCTTGGCAAATGAAAACTTTCCACCATCTTAGGATCTATATAACCATGACTAGCTCTTGAATCAATTAAAATAGAAATGGTTTGGTTGTTGTTCATACCTTCCACTTCAATCATATGTGACTGATACTCTGATTGCTTGTTGTCCAGAGCTACATAGATCCTTGGCACATTTCTGCCCATGTCCTCCACTGTTTCATCTTGCTGTACATTGTGAACAATCCTCCCTTTTTCAAATATGTGAGGATAATCTCTGAACATGTGACATCCTTTACAACCCCAACATTGAATAGGTGGTTGCCTTGGCCTTTGACCCCCTGTTTCAATCGTTTTGGGCTCTTTAGGAGTTTGCTGTCCCTGTGGATTATTTATGAAGAATGGTGGCTTAGCTCCCTTCTTCCTCTGATCCACCTTGAATTTCTTTTTGTCTTCCCAATCTTTTTGGAAAGTTGGCCTTGATATTTGTTGATCATAAAGGCATTTATCTCACCTTATGGTCTCCTCCAATGTATTGGGATCATCATACTATATTTTTTCACTAATGAAGGATGGAAAACCATTCAAATACCTTTGAATCTTAATTGTCTCATCCTTGATGAAAGAGAAATACTTCAGCAGTTATAAAAACCTTCTCTCATATTCATCTATGGTCATACTCCCAAGCTTGAGTTCAAAGAATTCTTTCATTTTCTTGTCATAGTATCTCTTAGTCAAGTATTTCTTCTCAAAATACTTCTTGAATTCCCTCCAAGTAACACTTTTCTCTTTGATGTGATGCACCTACACAAGATGATCCCACCACATGGATGATTTTCCTTTGAGTTGATAGATGGAAATTCTACCTTCTGCATGAGAAGAATAATTATGCAATTGGAAATACTTTCTCATGCCCAACAACCATGTATCTACATATTCATCCTTCTTGTGCTCACCATCAATTGTAGGAGGTTTGATTTTGTTCATCTCTCCTCGTAGCTCATCCACCCCAGAACTCTTATGCTCTCTGATAGGGGATGGACTCGAGCTGCTGTGTGCTCTCTTATTGGAATGCCTCGAGGAGTGGTGGTGATGTTTGCTAACACTTCTGTATTTTCTTTTCTCATCAGAAGGCCCGTGACTGCCTGATTTTCTTGAGCCACTCTCCTTGTCCAATTTCTTTTCTATTCTGTTCAATATCTCCAATAAATTCATGTTAAAGTCATCTTGCTGATCCTTGGCTCTCATAATTCTTTCATTATCAGCTTTATGGATTTGGACATCCTTCTACAAATTTTTAATGGTATCTTCCATATTCATTTTTTCATTCCTTTCATCTCCATGTCCATTGGAGTTTGTTCCTTCCATGCCCAAATGGACATCCATCCCTCTGAGTTCATCTTCCTGGCTGTAATTCCCTTGTGCCTCTTCCATTACTATAGAATATATGATGATCTTGATCTGATCTAGTTGTTTTTAACTTTGCAAAATGTGCAGCCAACAAAACTTTGTTAGTTTAACCGTTTCAACAATTTCATGAAAAATATGAACCATTTTGGTTCAATAATATATCAGAACTATTTCTTATGATTTATTGGAAAATCGGATGCCTTGATCAATTTTATGGGTGGATATTTAGATTCCATTGTCCGATATCTTTCCAACGCCTTCTCCCATGCTCAATTCCGAGTCTTCAGCAGAAAGTTATGGTTATTTCAAAATTGCCCATTAAATTTTTTGTTCATTTTTTTTCAACTTGGCGCAACTCTGCGCTATAATTATGTACCTACTCCTTTGGAATTTTCATAGGATCTCAATTGGGTTTCCTCATATACATATTATGGAAACTCTGTCGAAGTTTCAACTCTTTCTGGGTTCTTGGCTGCTAGTTATAGCCTGCTAAAGTTCTAGGTCAATATACCATATTGTAACTAATATGCTACAGGTTCCTTATTTTCCATATTAAACACTTTTAACATACCCATAAATTTAATTGAACTCTAGGATTGTATTCTATGGCTCAATATATTTCATTGAATTCTCCTACGCCTCAATCTGATTCCCAAGAAGAAAGTTATGGTTCTTTGAAGTTAGTGGGGTCTTAGAATTTACCCTTCACTGTTTGTGCTGTAACTTTCTCATAAAAGCTTTGTTTGACGAACATTTTATACCATTAGAAATCTCTCTCTGAGATCTTTTATTTGAGATGCAGAGACAGAGTGTGCCTTTGGTACACCTTTGTCTCATGGTTTTTGAGTAGCTAAAAAAACTCTTAAGGGCCTCAAAAACGTGTTGCAAAAAGATGATGTTCAAATGATATAAAACATCACAGAAATCACTGGTTTTCTGCTATTGGTCACCCTTCAAACAACTTCGCGTGCACAAATTTCAATATGTGCACCTGTGTTTACCATGTGCATCAACAACACAAGGTAAATTGTGCTTTTCACACTTTAAAACCACTGTGTATCACTTCTCTGTCGCGCCAATATCTTGCGTGCACTACTTTTATGTCGCGCGCCAATACCCACTGTGCACAGTTTTGGGATTGCATACTGATATCCATCGTGCACAGTTTTTGTACCAGACACCAATATCCTTCACGCACATTTTTTGTACCACACGCTGATATTCCATGCACATTTCACTCGACGTGCTGCAACATGCCAAAGTTTAGTATGCCCCACCGCACACCAATACTTTGCGCACACCATTCACTAAATTGTCGTGCGACCACATTTACCCACATTGCACGTGCAACTACCATACTCCACTGCGCAGTGCCAACACTTCACACACCATGCGCGTCATTATTATGGGTGTGCACACTGCACACTAATAAATTTATCGCGTGGTCCTGTACACCAACATTTTTCCGCGCGATGACGAAATTTAGTGCACGTGCCTGCACACTAACATTTTTTTAGCCTGACACCAAAATTTAGTGCGCGTGCCAACACGCCAATATCTTTCCGTGTAGTGCCAAATTTTACCTATCACAAGCTTTTCACTACGCATCATGTATTTTTAGTGCGCCCTCCTGCAGACACTCATTTTTATGCGCAACAATTCCTGGTGAATTCCGCTGCAGAAATTGGGGCTTTTGCTTAACTTTTCCCCCAATTTACCATAGACATTTTGTAACTATGAAATTCGTTCAATTTCACCCAATAACACCAGTTCAACCTCTATAACAACAAATTGTTGTGGGTTGACATTTATGGAACAAATTTACCCAAAAAAACCAATTCGCGAGTTGAGAATTTTAATTATAAAACTCGCTACAATTGTTATGGATTCTCTGTAACTTCAAATTCAACCAATTCCAGGTCCGAATTTGCTAGAATAGATATTAAAACAATAGTATCTCACCACTTGGCCGAATTTCCCCATTTTCTCATGTGTTTAAAAATAGAAATTGGGGCTTTTTCCCAAATCTGCACAATTGTTGTTACTTTTTACCATGGAAGTTCTGTAATTTGAAATTTGGCCACTTCGAAATAAATTCTCCATGTAATTTCTCTTCAGCTTAACTTGCTCGGCCCATCCAGGCTTAGTGTCTAAAACTGAAGCTCTGATACCAATTTGTAACATCCCCGACCATACATGCCGGGCCACACTATGCCAAAGAACTCTTACTGTTCTCTCTATAGAACATACTGTAAGATACCTAGTATCCAACTGAGATATGCCACATAAATTTTTTGAACTGCATGAAATTAAGATACATACACATAGAACTCTTGCGGAAGCATTATATATAAAACATGAACATACAAATACATCTGTAAATACACAGATTCACACTGAAATAATAGTAAACATATACATGCATCATATACAGGAAATACCCATAAAAATAAACACAGTTATAACCGCACATATGACAACCCATAAAAAAAAACATGTAAATAACAATGCAACATGTAAATTTATCACACAATTGACACTCATCTTGGTAATAATGTCACCAACTATGTGTAGACCTTCCACGAACCTGCCATCCTTAGACCACACTGTTCATAACTCTCAACAGTGAGTCACCCCCGAGCTGGGACTAAACTCCACCCAGGTAAAAGGATTCCTAACCAGGCTAAAGGCTCATAGACAACAGGAAGACTCCATCACATGTGCCAACTCAAAATAATAGCCTATAGTCCCTCATTCCCCACATGCCTGTCCCACCTAGAAAGTGTGCCCCTTCTTTGCTCAACAGTCCTTCGACTGCCCCACTTCCTTTCTGGCCTTCAAAAATAGGCCGAACATGAAGTCTCAGAGAACTATAGCTACAGTTTAGCACCTTCAGGAAATCAATTCCTAGCAATTCTCTCACTCATAGAATTTCTCACGGGCCTGACAACCTGCCTCTTCATCATCACACGGGCCTGACAACCCGCTTCTTCAATCCAGCTCCCAAGCTAACCAGCTACACCCTCACAAAATGGCCATGGGTATAGGTTCAGGTACAATCATGAAGGTACAAAAGATAGCTCAATGGTTGTCTGCATGCTCATGGATGATTGACTGGATGATTGAATGATGGAGGGAATGATGGGAAAGATGATGGAAAAGATGATAGGAAATGAACTAAGTCCCAACAATATGTATGCATGTCCCCAACTTGACACTTGTCATGTTGGGAGCTACTTTGGCCCACTTGTCCCCAAATTTAGAACTTAGGATAAAATAATTATCCATACTTTATTTTTACGAAATATTAATATAATATTCCTTTTTGGCTTAAGCTCCCTAGCTTATCCCCTTTCCTTAACTTAGCCCCTCCCTTTCCCTAACTAGTGGAGTTTAGTCCCCCATATCTTTTATCGTGGTCGGTTTGTGCGCAACGATGTATTTTATATTAATCATGAGACATATACAAAAATAAGCGCACTGACCTTTAACATCTAGGCTCTCCGGCCTAATCAAAACATAAGGATCCTAGATTATAATAACTGGCTCACCAGCCTATAAAACATAACATATACACAAAGGCTGGATGGCCTCACAATCGCCCACACTTAAGATGCTACGCGCGATATCCTGGAATGTGCATACTTCATCATTTCACTGCGCAGTACATGCGCGCACTATGCCATGAAATGTGGATACAAAATGATATTAATCAGCTCACCAACTTAAGTACATTTTCATTTACATTACAATTGGGTTCGGCCTAGGGATGTTACAATGAAGGTTACTCTCCTTCTCTTGGCACATAAATAGTTAGGGATGAAGGTTACTCTCCTTCTCCTGACTCAATCATAGATAGGGACGAAGGTTACTCTCCTTCTCCCGAGTCAGTCTCTATTTCATGAGATCGGATTATACTCTTTCTCACAGTTCTCCCTCAAACCCGAGAGATCACTCTCTCATCTCCTCACTCTTCGTAGATCTTTTCCTTTTACCTGTATCACAGGTATATACAAATTCATGAGACATCATAAATTTTAAATAAAAAAATCTTCTTGTAAATCTATCATTCGCAGATTTCCAAATTCCACATTTGTTTTCATATTTGTTTCGCACAAGAAACAAATTCATAATTATGGGACTTTCCTTCCCATAGAGGTTTGGATCAACAGGAAATTGGTCTGCCTTATGGCTTACAACGCTGCCATATTCAAGACTCCTTTGCTTCTTGCACTTTCAATTTCAATCAGACAAACAAATTGTTAGTTTCTCATGCTCATTTATTTTTATTGCACCTTTATAACGTCATCACAACCAATTTCAGAATTGTGCATACGATCAATCAAATTCACTTTATCAAAATGAACTACCATTCCTTATAGTTGGCTCAGTAGGCAATTGGTCTTCCTCATGGGCTTACAATACTGCCATATCCAAGACCCATTTCCTCCTGCAATTTCAACATTCCTCAGCCAAACAAATTGTTAGTTTTCATGCATCTTACCTTTTCAAAATCAAGCATACTAAAAATCCAAGTCATTTTAATCCATTCAAGGATACAAAGCAAAATGATACATCATCCCTTACCTATGCATCATTTCAGCCTACCAAATTTTTCAGAATGTAATTCAGATGTCAACTGACTTTAATGAATGTGCCAATGTTTGTGGCCACATTCATACCCATTTCACCCTTGCATTGATTTTAAGTTTCCCACACTTTACGACAAACATTTTTCTATGGTGCATTGGAGCTTAGCCAAGATTTTCACCATATGGCTTATTCATTTTCATTCATTCTTACAGTAGGACCATACTTCCTGCAATAGGCTGATCATGATCCCAAAACGACACACATGAAACTCAAAAGTTTCACATGAATTCCTTTAAGAATTCCTCCTTCATTAATAACCAGGGTGCCAACACTCATTGTAAGTTTTAAACCTGTGAAGTAAAGCAATGCATATAGATTCTTAAGCAAAACAAAATTTAATCAATGGCTCATACACAGAGTACACAGAGATTTTATACCGGAAACCCTCAACCGGGAAAACCTTTCTTATATTCATTATATTGAATTTTACCATTCACCATACAATATATATATACAATGTTTTTAGGTATTCCATAGATACCAAAGCCCTAATCCCTTAATCTGGGATTAATTTAGTAAACCGCTAAAAATAACAAAATCTGCTAAAAATAACAAAAATTGCCCCCAAAAAATTTCTGGCCGCTACCTTGAACCCTGTCGGCCCTGGGATACCACCCATTGCCGAACGCTGTGCGTAACCAGGGGGGGCATACCTGCCCCCCCTGGGACCCCCCTAGGAAAGTGCCCGGTGCACATGACACAAAGGGCACTACTAGAGGGATTGTCAGACACAATTATCATATCTGATGCGCCCACACACACACATGAAAAGAATACAACACATACCCAACATTCTCCCACTTGTTGTTTTCTTTGCATGAAGGGGTCCAGGGGATTATATAGTCAAAAATACAGGGCAACAATGCCCATTGTTACTCTACACCAAGAGAACTTTTCTATGCTCACAGACTTTGTCAATGAATCTGCAACATTCTTCAAATCCTAATCCAAGGATGTATGTGTCAAACTTTTGGTACCACATCCTAGGTGACTGATTCAGAACATATAGTGACTTCTTTAGCTTACATACCAACTCTTTCTTTCCCTTCACTACAAAGCCTTCTGGCTGCTTCATGTAGATTTCTTCTTCTAGATCCCCATGTAGGAATGTTGTCTTCACATCCATTTGTTCCACTTCAAGATCAAAAGAAACAACAATAGATAAAAGAAATCTAATAGAAGTTAACTTAGAAATAGGAGAAAAAATCTCACCAAAGTCAATTCCCTCTACCTGGGAATAACCTTTTTCTACTAACCAAGATTTGTATTTCTCCACTTTGCCTTGTGCATTAAATTTCTTCTTAAACAACCATTTGCTACCAACAAATTTTCTTCTAGCTGACAACTCAACTATATCCCATGCCTCATTCTTATCCAAGGCATCCATTTCTTCAACCATGGCCTTCTTCTAGAGTTTATTATCCTCTGAATTCACTTCTTCCCTGACAATGCTAGGATCATCATCAATAATAGATAAAGCAAAATTGGAACAAAAATCAGGTGGACTATACCTTTCTGGTTTCCTTTTATCTCTCAATGATCTCCTCAATACTGGGGTATGAGGTTCTTCTTCTTCTTCTTCTGCTTCCTCTTCTTCAGATGATTCATATTTCACATCATCCAACTCAAGCTCTATTTTCTCAGGTTCGTCTTGCATTGGTAATAATTCTTGTTTGGACACATATTTTACCTCTCTGAAAACAACATCTCGACTGTAAACAATATTCTTGTTTTTTGGGTTCCAAAGTTTATAACCTTTCACACCATATTTATAATCAATAAAGATACACTTTTCATCCTTTTTATCCAACTTACTCCTATTTTCCTTTGGAACATGTACATAAGAATCACAACCAAACACTCTAAGATGTTGAAGAGAGGGTTTCTTTCCAGACCATACCTCGTGTGGAGTTTTATCACCCATGCTGATGAAGGCGATCGATTGACCAGGTAACATGCTGTACCCACTGCCTCTGCCCATAATTCTCATCCTAAGATGACACCATTGAGCATGCTCCTTGATTTTTCCATCAATGTTCTGTTCATCCTTTTTGCAACTCCATTCTGCTGAGGAGTGTATGGAGTAGTCTTCTACCTTGCTATACCACACTTCTTACAAAATTATCCGAATTCATTTCCGTAGAATTCTCCACCATTATCTGTTCTCAATACCTTTATTTTATTCTTTGTCTAATTTTCTTCCAGAGCCTTAAACTCTTTAAATTTATCAAATACCTCAGATTTCTTTCTAAGAAAATAAATCCATGTGTTCCTTGAAAAGTCATCTATGAATGAAACATAATACACAGATTTACCTAGGGATGGAACAGGAACAGGTCTAAACACATCACTGTGTATCAACTCTAAGATCCCATTTGCTCTTGTAGCACCAGATGGGAATCATACTCGATTATGTTACCATATATGAAATGTTCACAGAAATCAAAATCCAGAGTGCAATTAGACATACCTTCAACCATACCTTTACCGTGTAGTGTTCGAAGGCCCTTTTCTCTAATATGTCCGAGTCTTTGATGCCACATCATGGTCTTCTTTCTAGGGAAAATATTGGTCTTGTCTTCTTTATTTCTCTGTTCAGGGACAATAGAACTGTTACACCCATTAGTATAAATACTTCCCAGCAACTTGTACAAAGTTCCACACTAAACTCCCCTCATCAACACCATTGCCCCTCGTACCATCTTGCAAGTGTTATTTCCAAATACAATATCCACTCCTACATAATCCAACTTGTTTACAAATATTAGGCTCCTGGCATGTTTTGGAATGTGTAGAACGCCAGGGAGTGTTCTAATCCTTCCATATTTTAGCAACAACTTAACCCTTCCACGTCCCAAGATTTTTGCTATCGAGTCATCTCCTAGGAATACATCACCACCATCATATTTTTCATATTCAGAGAACCAGTCCCTACGAGGAGTCATATGGTATGATGCACTTGAGTCGATCAACCATACATCGTGGTCTGCATGTGTACTTGTAGATTCTAGGTAAACATTACCTCCTTCTTCAGTGGAGGTTTTTGCCTCTGTGGAAGAGGTACTATCAAATACCTTTGGTTTTTCAACCTTCTTAGACTTACAATATTTCTTATAATGCTCTATTTTACCACACTTCCAACATTTCCTCAAAGATTTTCCTGGAGACTTAGATCTACTTGTAGATTTAGATCTCCCCCCTGAAGGCTTACGAGGATTCCTGTCTTGGGTACGACCTCTTACAAATAAAACATCTGTGCTATGACCATCCATGATTTTCCGCATCATCTCTTCAGATAACAAGGATGAAACTACATTCTCATACTTCAATGTAAATTGAGTGGTACTACCAATTGCTAAAACCAGATTATCCCAAGATTCTGGCAAAGAACATAACAAAGTAATACACTTATCTTCTTCTACAATTGTAATATTAATAGAGACAAGTTGACTTACGAGAGTATTAAAGGCATTTAGATGTTCTGTCACAGAATATCCATCTTCCATCCTAAGATGATACAAATTCTTTCGAAGAAACAACTTGTTTACCAGGGACTTTGATTGATACAAATTCCCCAACTTATCCCATAGTACCTTGGATGTAGACTCTCCTGAGATATTCAACAACATTGAATCTTCCAGGTAGAGTTGAATAGTACTCCTTGCTCTTCTTTCCAACTTCTCCCAATATTCCTTTGACATACCAGTAGGTGGTGTACTAGTAGTTTGTGTACTGGTAGGTTGTGTACTAGTAGCCTTTGTGCTAGTAAACGATATACCAGTAGGCTGTGTACCAGGATCCACAACGATCCATTGTTCTTTTTCTACAAGAAGGTCCTCCATCTTGAGCTTCCATAGCTCAAATTTTTTATCGTTGAACTTATCTATCTCGATTCTAGATGAGGTCGCCATTCCTCTTTCTATTCTCAAATATCCACTGCAAAATATCCCACTAAACCCAGGTTCATCACAGACCCAAGATAAAATTGATCTATCAAGACTGAGCCAAACCCTCAACAACAAAGGCGTCCCTCTAAAGCCAAAAATGAGCTCTAATACAACATGTAAGTTTTAAACCTGTGAAGTAAAGCAATGCATATAGATGCTTAAGAAAAACAAAATTTAATCAATGGCTCATACACAAAGTACACAAAGATTTTATACCGAAAACCCTCAACTGGGAAAACCTTTCTTATATTCATTATATCGAATTTCACCATTCACCATACAATATATATACAATGTTTTTAGGTATTCCATAGATACCAAAACCCTAATCGCTTAATCGAAGATTAATTTAGTAAACCGCTAAAAATAGCAAAATCCGCTAAAAATAGCAAAAACCGCCCAAAAACAATTTTGGGCCGCTGCCCCGAACCCCGTCAGCCCCAAGCTACCACTCGTTGCTGAACGATGCACATAACTAGGGGGGGCATACTTGCCCCCCCAGATCCCCCTAGGAAAGCACCCAATGCACACGACACATATGACACTACTAGAGGGATCATTAAATGCAATTGTCATATCTGATGCACCCACACACACACATGCAAAGAATATAACACATACCCAACACTCATGGCCACCCAAATTTGGTTTTCTCTAACACCTATACAATGTAAGTAGAAATGTTGAAAGGTCCTCCTTCCTCAATGGGAAATCCATTGTCTATCTTTTATGCAAACGTGCATTTCCTTGAAGAAATTCCATGCAACGTGCTATCTATGAGCACTTTTTGTTTCCCATCATTCCTTGATTGGTCCATGTATTCATGAAATATCAGTTCATGAATTCTTCCGAGGATTACAATCAGTCTTTACTACCAGAGGTCCACACCTCCATCATTCAAGTTCTCCTTCCTGTATCATACCCTACTTGGGTATCTGAGGCATACAACTGCCTTTCAACGTTCCATACATAACATTAAGACTGTAAAAAATTTCAGAAGGGATTCTTACCCAATCCTTTCATACCTTATGCCACATAGGCATGAACATTTTTATACTGGTTTTGGCTGTTAGCACCCCCTCTTATATTATCCCATCAGTGGTGCTCCATGGTGACCTTTAAAGTCCCTTCAACAATATTTCAACAAGAACCTTCTCATAGTTATCCTCTGATTGAGGTTGTTCATTATTGGCAACTGTCTTTCTCAACAGTTCCAATCTATTTCTTTCTACACATGACACACATCATAAACACATCAGTCGTCATGTAAAAATGAAAGTACCATAGAATTTAAATTAATAAAACATTTTCAGACATGTCCTAGCATATCTATATGCACTTCATCACATTATCCTTAATGTTTTCATGAGTGCAATACCGACAGTTCTCAACTGTTTCTATAGTAATACAATCCTCATCCCTATGGTGTCAAAAAATTTACTTTCATTAGCGTACTAGCTATCTCCTCCCAGGGAAAAACATAATAAACAACAAGAAAATAATTGAGGCTCTCCCCTTATTCAAATTCTTTCTACATCGCCTGGGACTTTTCAACCCAACTGAGTTATTTCTAAGGCCTCATTGTCTTTTCTATGCTTTTGCAATTTACTCCCTATTGGGATCTTCCTTCTCTTTTCCTTGAGCAGCCTTGGTTAGGCCTCACCCTAAATTTTTTGGAATACAACAACATGCTTTAATATCCAACATTTTTGTTCATAATGGGTCACAAACCTGTGCATCCTGCACATTACCATTCGGTTATCAGAATGGTCAATATTCATTTATTAGTCTTCTATTCCTTATATGATATTTTTCAAAATTTAATCCAGGATTCTGGTATATATATATATATATATATATAAGCTTGTGGCTCACTGCTTAATTCTCAATAGTCATTAAGGTTGTGACTTTGTTTTCCTGACAGAGTTTTCACATAGTTCCACCACAGAGAAATCCTTCAGCATGCAACTTCCTCATTGCATATTCATCACTATTTGTGATGGCCTCAACCTTGAGTTAGCTTCTGCAGTTGACCAGATATCCCATAAGGAATATAAACATGCATCTTTGTCATGTACCCAAAGCATGTATCCATACATATTATGGTTTTGTTAACTTACATCATACACGTGCATCACTTGCACATTTAATATCATTCATACCTAATTGGTATTAATATCAGTGTTCATATTAGGAAGCTCCATAATGCATTAACCCATGCACTCAGGCATGATTAAACACATATAAGTATTCATCATGCTAGCTTATTTCTTGCACTTTTTCCATGTCCTTCACTGTTAAGAACCAAATATCAATATAGCATAGAAAATCCTCAGAAAAAGTACTCAACGCCTTGAAAAAGAGATAATTTCAGATAATAAGCCTCTTCGAGGGGGCAAACTCCTTTTACCCCACTTAAATGTTCAAGTACAAGATGATTCAAAATGAAAAATGTCTCCTTGGTATATATAGGAGACTAGGAGGTATAATTACAACTAATGGCCTAAAGCTGACATAAATAAAATAACATTACTAATATAATATGCCCCAATTAAGGGGTAATGAGCCAATATTAGGGCTTAACATGCTCCTCCCCTTGAGACAAGTGTTGTCTGCAACGCTTGAGTAACTCTGGATGCTTATGTATAAAAGACTCATCTTCCCAAGTGGAATCTTCAGCCGATAGTTTCCTCCATTTAATGAGATACTCCGAAATGGATCTATTCCTCAACTAGCGAATTCTTGTGTCAATGATGGCTTCAGGCTCCAATATGATTTTTCCTTCCTTGTCAAGTTCTGGCAATATAGTTTGAACTGGGATCTTGTCTCCTATAACCTTCTTTAAGCATGAAACATGGCAAACTGGGTGTACTCGTGAAGATGCAAGCAACTCCAATTTGTATGCCATAGTACTAATCTTTTGCAACACCTTATAAGGGCCATA
>ML800952.1:399266-422225 GCA_009831015.1 Picea engelmannii | reverse complement strand
AATTTTTCAATACTTCCATGATCTCCCCTTTTAAACCATCTATCCTAGTATCCAACTTATCTTCCACTGAATCCATCTTAGTATCCATCTTAGTATCCAACTTAGCTTCCATTGAATCCATCTTAGTATCCAACTTAGCTTCCATTGAATCCATCTTATTTTGTAGTTCATTTATGTCCCTACGCATTTCTTCACCTTCATCAAGAGTCCAAGTAGGATTTTCTGGAGGATTATTTGGTGTAGAAGTTCCCTTTTTGGGTGGCATGTTGGCCATGTATCACTTTTGAACCTTGATTTTGAGGTGGTTCTGCTAGACAATATTTCTTCTGTTGTATCTCCCAAGTTTCATCCCTTCTGGGTATGAAACTTTCTTTTATGTATTTCTCTGATATTTATTCTCTACAATTCGATAGGTCTGATCAAAATTGGATGTGCCAAGTGGAATTTACGGTAACTTCTCCACAACTTGCCGATTTTTGGCCTTTCCAGGAGATCTCACTTGTATAGTGTGCCCCACACAAAATAATTGATATAAAATTCTAAAAATCACACCAGAGATACTACAGACTATCCACGATCCAATGAAACCAGTCCCACACAATTTGGATACTCTAGAAAGAAGTTATCATTGTTTTACTTGGAACACCTTCTTGAGACTAGTCAGATATCCTGTCTTACACAGGGTGTATCTACAAATTTAAGATGACCCAAAAGATAAATGTTTTACCAAAGATACCTTACTAATTTTTGTAAATATCCTCCATATTTTAGGGTCTGAAACGTTACATACATTTTTTTATAGCGAAAATTTCGCAAAGACTTAGATCAGGATGATTCCAGAACCCTATATTGTACATGCTTTATCTATGAAAGTATAAGGCCTCAGGAGCTGAATTTTGAACCCAACGTACCTTGATCTGTATACTAAATATCCTCCAAGCCATTCCTTCTGAAACATTGTAAAAAAAAATTTATAGCAAAAATTCCAAGGTGTCTCAGATGTAGCAGTGAAACCCCAAGACCTTGAGCTTTGATACCATATGTTAAGAACCAAATATCAATATAGCATAGAAAATCAACAGAAAAAGTACTCAATGCCTTGAAAAAGAGATAATTTCAGATAATAAGCCTCTTCGAGGGGGCAACCTCCTTTTACCCCATTTAAATGTTCAAGTACAAGATGATTCAAAATGAAAAATGTCTCATTGGTATATATAGGAGACTAGGGGGTATAATTACAACTAATGGCCTAAATCCGACATAAATAAAATAACATTACTAATATAATATGCCCCAATTAAGGGGTAATGAGCCAATATTAGGGCTTAACATTCACACACATGGACATATCAGACTTATATATCCTTTTCCCAAGGATCTTCCAATCATCCTCATGATCATGTATACACATTCGTGTATAACTAGGTGCATCTGTTGCACCTTTTTACCTCATGGATTCACTTGATAGTTTAATTTCATCATTAGTGTACTTCAGTTTGAGATTTCAGTCACTTACAAGACTAATCTCACAGTCATATCTCGTATTGATGTTTCCTTCTCTCAAGGCAATAACCAACCAGGGTCACTTTCCTCTTTATGTGACAACGTCTAGCAAGAAAACCTTCTTGCCTCAACGTCCATAGGGTTTTACCCATATCACTTTTCTCTGGTCATTAGGAGTTATATACTCCGATTTTAATACAAAGAAGTAAATATAATTTCCAGGGATCCTACCTGATCCTATTAGATTCCTTTAGGCCCACAAAGGTATTAACCATTACATAATCCACCATCATCAGTGCCTGAAGTTCCAAATGCCCATGCTTAGAAGTAGTGTTACAAACACTAGGTCATCCATCCTTCGGGCTTCAACTGATCTTGACATAACCTTGCCACCTTCAACTATCCACATTCAAGTTTTATTATAAATGTTAATTAGCATATCCCTACTCTGGTAAGAGTAGTTATCACTTTGACAAAGGGATAAAGAAATTCTTCTACTGAAATTCAACAAGAATTCCCAAAATGACAGGTTCAATCTATAGTCCTTCTCCTCAAGGAGTAAATGCAAATAACAATATCTCCTTACGTGACTCGTACGTGATCCCAAGTAGGCCAAATGTTTTAACCATGCTCTGATACCAATTTGTAACACACCCACGATGGGGCATAAAATTTTTCCCTTTTCTTAAAGGATAGATTCTCCATCCATGGTTTCTAATTTGGAAATTCGGGGAACCAGTCCAACCTCCTAGTCAAGGATCTTCAATTCTGGAGCCAAATGACTCTCTAAGAACTTGATGGTATCATTATGTAATTAAACACAAACCCTTTCGACTTTCGGGTGTAGGTCTAATGGTAGCCATGACCTTCCCCTTTTACGCTTGCTAAATATTCGAGTCTGGGTGATAGCTCCTTTTTTGATAATCCCCTTCACTGATGTGACCTTGGGCGATGGCCTTACGTAACCACGTGATTATGGGCATGGCCAAGGGTGGTTTGAAACCAAACTACTTTTCTCTCCACAATTCTCCTTGAGCCTCCACATGTCCTTTCTCCAAAACCGTGGTCTAGATTGCGGCCCACCCTCAACTTTTTAAAGTTTGTGCACCTTCGGTCCCCACAATGCAATGGAACCATTGATATTACAAACTTAACGATGCTTCTGAATTGATGACTCAGATCTGTCCGTTTCAAATCAACGGACACAATTTGTTTCTCAATTAGGGTTTCAAAGTTCTCAACTCTCAAACCTCACCTTCTCCTGCAATGACAGATCTCCTTCCATGTATCCTCTTAGATCGACGACTCCGATCATTTCGGGATTCTGGGCTTCAAAAATATCAAATATTAGCTCTCGTTTTCCCCCAATGGATTTTATCCAAAGATGATGGTCCACTGATGCGTGTCTTTCGCATATCGACGACTACGATCCCTTCGGGTCTTTGGACTATGGGTTTCTCAATTCTTAACTGAACATCCAGATGCATTTATCTGAAACTAGTGATCCATCGCCACATGTTACTCTAGATCTGATGGTCTACATTTACTTTAGACTTCGGGATTCAGGGGTTTCAACTCTCAAAAATTTCCTGCTCGTAAATATTCCGAAGTCTGACCTTCGGACCTTCAGATCTACTGCCACTTGTCTCCCTTTGATATACGACCATGATCTTCTTCGTGAGGTCGACCTTTGAGAGTTTCCATTCTCAATCCTCGCTTTTATCCACATGGAAATCTTTCGAAGTGGAAGATCTACTGACACCTGTCCCTTTCAATCAATGGATGTGATTGATTTCTCCCTTCAGGCTTCGAGAATCTCAATTCTCAAACCGTTGTTTCTTCCAGAGTGATTTCTCCGAAATAACCAACCGTCCGCCACACGTCCTCCTCAATCAACGGCTCTGTTTTCACTTCAGGACTTTGGCCCTTTCAACTAGATAAAATGCCCCTCGGTTCTCTTCTCAATCAATGGTCGAGATTCTCCTCCAGGACTTAGGCATTTTCCCCCTTCTCTTTCCTCCGGAGTTCTCGATCTAGCGTCGCGTCTCTACCTTCAAATCGACGGCTCTTGTCCGCTTCAGGACTTCGGCTTTCGGAGGTCTCAAATATCAGTTTTGCTCATGCTCCATTTCTCCCAGAACGTTTTACCCAAAGTTCATGATCTGATGACATGTGTCCTCCCATAGATCAACGAATCTCAGCTATTTCGGATGTTCGGGTTTTGACGATTTCAAACTTTTCTTCTTCGTGTTCTCTCGGAGTTCTTTCACCTGGAGTTAATGATCTGTCTCCATGTTCCCTTCTTGGCGATGGCTAGTCCCAACTCACTTTGGTACTTCGGCGTTCGGGTGATCCGAAAACTCCAACAATCCGTCCTGCTAGAGTACGTTCTTTCGAAATCATAGATTGTGTGCCATGCGTCCTTCCTGATCAACGGTCTTGGTTTACTTCAAGATTTCGATTTTCTAGAGTTTCTACCTTTTCATGTTCACTTTCTCCCAAAAGGATTTTACTCGGAGTTAATGATCTATCAATGCATGTTTCCCACAAATCGATGGCTTCAGATCACTTTGGGGCTTTGTGCTTTGGGAGTCTCAAGTACTCACCAACATAATCCTCCAGAGTGCAATCCTCCCAGAGTGTCAGATCTCCAGACACATATCTCCTACTATCAACAGTTAGGGTGAACTCTGACACTTCGAGATTCAGTAGTTCCAAGCTTCTATGCCCTCATTTCTTCCAAAGTGCATTCACCCGGAGACTCTGATCTATTGACACATACTTCTCCAGGCGATCAATGACCAGGACCTACTTCGGGTCTTTACCCGGAGTCTGTAGACTTACGCCACTTGTCCCTCTTGACAATGGAAGGTCCAAAATCTCTTCGGGACTTTGGCAAGTCAATCCTCTTGGGCACACAAAGGTTAAAATTCATACACTTTATCTTAGATCGGACGACTATTGTCCCTTTTGCACTCATATCCAATGGTTCACCATGATTGCAAGTCCCCAACGTGCGTGCTCTTTATCAGAGAGATCAACCTATGCAATCTAGAAAGTACTCACCCATCTCGTTCTAACCGAAGTTGTTGATCTTCCATCCTGACTAGATCAATGATGTTGGTGAATAGCGGGCTGTGAACTAGCGTGTCCACTAATTTCACCTTCATGCTCTGCAATGATTCCCCACCCTCGATCTCCATTCATAGATCAACGATTCACAGTGATTGCGGGGTCCAACCTCCATAATCTGAGAAGTGCTCGCTCGACTCTAGTCTAATCCTAGTTGTTGATCTTCCATTCCCAACGAGATCAACGACGTGGGTTGATTGTGGGCTGTGAACTAGCATGTCCACTAATTTCATATTCATGCTCCACAATGATTCCCAACCAAAGGAACCCTTCTCTTTCAATACTTCAACCTCGTTACTCTTCCTAAAATTTGTTAGCTCTGAAAGTCTTAAGAGCTTGGTGCTCTTACTCCTGAACTTAACACTTGGAATGGTTCTTCCGGTCACCCCTTACGCTCATCCCTCAACTCTAGAACTTAAGTGGTTCTCAGTCTCTACCTGCCTTGCAGAGAGCCTGTGCATACGTGCACTATCTCTCCTGAGATTTAACAGAATCCCTCCTCCAAGGGACTCAGAGTACCTAGGAGTGTCGACATGCGTACACGAAACTGTGCCCAAGGTCGATGAACTCACAATTCATGGATCTAACTTAAGACACCATAGGGTGCAAGCATTTACGAATACAAAACATGTACAATCCATATAAGTTCTTACTTTCCTAATTAAACAATCAAGAAGACACCAAAAAGGGATACAATATAAATCATTAAACAAGCATATCCACCCCTAGATCATTCATAGTATATTTACACAATTACAGCTCAATTTCATAGGGTATGAGAATACTTATCTATTACAAGCTGCATCCAACTAACTGACTATGGGTGTGCGACTTTCCACCCAACCATAGGTTTAGAGGATTCATTCTTAGCACTCTGGCCACCCCTGTGCCAAGCCATGATATCACTAGGGAATTTACACCATCTCTCAGAGAAACTCTCTTTGTCATAGTGACCGCGTGAGGTTTATCAGATGCTTCCTCAACATCAAGCTCGCGTTCGGGTCCTTCAGGCCGTTTTCTTGTCACTTCCTTTGGGTTCACACATCTCTCTTACGAGCTTGTTTGCTCATCCCGTGTCTACTCTCTTTCTGTGTCTCTGTATGTATCCTACCTTCCTTCCTCTGGAATGTTTTTCGACCCATCTTGTTCCTTCTGTCAGAAGGAAGCTCAGGTCTGTAGATCTCTATGGTACTTTGAGCTGACATCTTGCAGCTAGACCATGTTTCCATTCGTGGGGGTGGTTGATGATTCAACCACTGGTCCTTTATTCATTAACTCATTTATTTCCTCTAGAGATATCATGGCTTGTACTTCAAGGCTTCACCCCCCAACAGCTAGTTATGGGTATTTTAACAATAATACATTTACATTGTCCACATGCCTTAGCATGGTAATCCTATTTTATGATTAATTACATGCTGGGGGAACAGGGGTGTTACATTTCCCTGATTCAACGACAACTGTTCTTGATTGTTTTACAGGTAAATTTCAAAGGGTGAAAGCCTATTTATAGACGACTGAGATTTATTCCAAGTCATGTATCATTTCTTACTGAGTCTCACCGACTTCAACATGCATTAAATGACTATGGTAGAGAGTATTCGTGGTTTATCAACCTTCTATGGCTTCCGATGTAGATATTAAAATTAATTCATTTACAAGTTCTATCCATAACCAAGCAAATATGTCAGTAGCACAAGTCTACATAATTTCATATTTACCTAGCATGTAGACTTACAATTGATACACATATTAATTCCTATTAAATAGATTTAACTATTCATGATTGCATTCATAGGAAACAACCACTTATACAATTTCCTTAATCACTCGAATATAAAATATTGTGCTAAGCAAGATACGTATTTGATAAAATATGACACCAATTGCATGCATACCTTCGAATTTCCTCCCAAACTTATACTTTGCTTCTGAAAAGCTAACAACATGTCACCCTCGAGCTAGGGATTAAACTCCACTTGGGAAAGGTCTCTCAACAACAGTAATATTCCAATTCATGTGCCAAGTTTAACAACCAACCTATAGTCTCTCATTCCCCATATGCCTGTCCCACCTGAAGAAGTGTGCCCCTTATCTGCTCAAAATTCCTTCGACTGCCCCACTTCCCTTCTGGATATTCAACAAAAGGACATAAAGAAGTCTCATATCCCTATAACTGCAACTTGGAACCTTGGAACCTTGGGAAAACAATTCCCAACAATTCTCTCACTCGGAGAGAATACTTATAGGCCTGACAACCTGCTTTTTCAACAACACTTCTCTCACCTGGAGAGAATTATCACATGCTTGAAAACTTGCCTCTTCATCAACACTTTTCTCACCTAGAGAGAATGCTTACAGGCTTGCCAACCTACTTCTTCAAATCAAACCTACAAGAAATTACCAAGCTTCCAAGTATAGGTACCGTGAGGGATATGAACTAGGTACAAATGGTAGGTGGAAGAGTGAAGATGAGCGAATGATCCCATAATGATAGGAAAAAATGGGAAAATACACTAAGTTTCTCCAATATAATTGCATGCACATAAATTGACACTTTTCATATTATGTTCCCCGCCTTGATCCCACTTGGTGGTTCGTTCCCTTTCTTTGGGAACTTAGGATAACATAATGTATCCCATAAATTATCTTTTAGAAAATATTATTAAAATATTCCCTTGGATTAATCCCCTTAGGTTTATCCCCTTAACCTGAGACTCTTAGCTCCTTTTCCCTCTCTAATGGAGTTTATCCCCCTTAATCTTTTTTCTGGTCAATCTGCAATAATGATGTGATTTTATTAATATTCGAGTGATTGCATTTTACAATAATAGACGCTCTATCCTTTCAACGTCTAGGCTCTTCATCCTGATAATCACATAGTCACTTGGGAACATAATATCCTGGCTCACCATCCTATAGAAAATAAACATAAGTACAATTATAACTGGGAATAAACCCGGGGTATTACATTCCCCTCCCCCTTGTTTATGCAATGTCCTCAGTGCATTAAATATAATTTTCATTCCAAAATTCTTGAAAAAGATCGATGCCTTGGCTTCTGAAGCTTGTTATCCTTCTCGTCCTATCTTCATACTTCAACTAAAAGTATTTTTCCTCTTTTCATGGAGTTGTTCAGTAAGAAATCAAATCACTGGAACATTCTTATGCTACCCCTCCCTTGCTGCACTCACCCTTCTAGGCTTAGGAATCTCTTCACTGATACACAATCCTTCAATGATCCATCTTGCCCAGTATTTCACACATAGGGAGAGTGCCAACTTATTAACATACCCCCACTAAGGATCTGGAATTATAGGGCTCTAGTGTCCCAATAATATCTTCTCTTCCAAATCATTCCGTTTGGAATAAATATTATCTTATCTTCAATATATACATTTAGTTATCAAGAGACAATATGATAGAAGTTAATTTAGAAATTCAAATTTATTTTAGCAGGAAATTCTACTTTTTCTGTGAAATGGGAAAATTCCATGTTATGTTTCCTTGAATGTTGCAACAACATGCATCAATATTCATTATGGATTCCAGTAGTGTGTTAGGTAGCTAGAGAGGTAGTGGAGGCCATTCAATGTAAGGTGGAATAGGTCCACTATATTATTAAATAAGGCCCACTATGGTGGTTAGATATCTTAGTATAGATATAATAAATGCAAGAGGACTTCTTAGAAGGTTCTTCTTCTAGAAGATTCCTCCTCTAGAATGTTCTTAGGTGGTTGGTAGCACTATATAAAGGGGTTCAATCAATGTAATGGGGTATGAAGAGAAGTATTGTATTTGGAGTGGTAGCTCAATAGGAGGACACTCCCTCGAAGAGGCAAGTGAACATGAGAGGATCCATTCCATAATGGGATCCATTGTATGGTGTTTCCCTACCTCAAGGGTTTTCTTATAATAAAGTATGGTTTCTTATATATTGATATGTGGATCTATTGTGATATTTCTGTATTCAGTCTTTGGTATTTAACAATTGGTATCATAGCACTTTCCTTGGCAGGCATTGTGGGCAATTTTTTTTCTAATTTAGCAGTTTTTTTTGGAGAAGAAAAAGAGGGCCGTCAAATTATTGATGATTTCTATATATTTCTATGAAAAATTTGCAGAAACTGGTTGTATATATGATTTCCTCTCATAAAAACACCCAATTAAAAAAAAAAATCGTCAGAAACGGAGTCCGGGAAGTAAAGTTATCGGCATTTTAAAATCTGTTATTTTCAAGGTTTTTCCATGGATGACTGCGCGATATTTTTGATTTCTATAGCAACTGGGAAGAACTTGCCAAAAAAAATTACAGATCTAAGTTCCTATTTCAAAAATAGTTTATTTTAAAAAAAGAATCACCCAAATTGAATCTCCGGAAGTGAAGATATAGTCGATTTAAAATTGACCATTTTCTAGGGTCTTCGTGATGGCATTGGGACTGCAAAGTTCACAACTTTTCACAGGGTGCTCAAATTGCTACCAGATTAGTGCCATTAGATATAGTATTTTTAGCCCTTTCTTATGGAATATTAAATGAAATTTTCCGATGGATATGCGATGCACTCCAACCTCTACAAAATTTACAATGTCCCTAAAATCTCTCAGTGATATAATAAGGGAACACCTTCAGATTTATCCCGCCATTTTGACAGAATATGCTCAAGAATAACTTGCTTGGCATTATTTTGAGCATGATTGTGATTCTTGGTACTTTACTCTTGCAATGCAGGAGATCCAAGAAAGATATAATAGGGAGATCATTGACATTTACATCTCATCATAATATAATCAAGAAATATATGCTTGGCATGATTACGAGGATGATTGTGATGATTGGTATATGGATAGTTGTCATTTCTGGGATGAAAACCACTTTCATATTTTATTTGATGACTCTAATCCACCTTCTATAGAGAACATCAATGTTACAAAGCTAATTATGATACAAGTGTCGAACCTGCATATTCTACAGTGGTATCATTCCTTCCTTATTCAATGACAACCCTTTCCCACTATGTGGATGGATATTCTTTTTTGGACCCACATGACAAGTGTCAATCTCTGGAGCATCATTTTCAGTTGGTTATTGGGTTCCGATATCTTCTGCATGGAGGTCACATGAGAACTTGGGCATGGGACCCCGATTTACAATGACAGTTTGACTACTTCAACATCGTGGCTTTCATTTCTACATGGGATCCTGGTTCTCTAGTATAGTTCATGCCCATGGTCCACACTTATCCATGGGGCTCGTATACATGGTTGTACACCGTCATAATAAGCGTTGAGGAAAACACTTTCATAAGGGGGATGAAATGTTAGGTAGCTATAGAGGTAGTGGAGGCCATTCAATGTAAGGTGGATTAGGTCCACTATATTATTAAATAAGGCCCACTATGGTGGTTATATATCTTAGTATAGATATAATAAATGTAAGAGGACTTCTTAGAAGGTTTTGCTTCTAGAATATTCCTCCTCTAGAATGTTCTTAGGTGGTTAGCAACACTATATAAAGGGATTCAAGCAATGTAATGGGGTATGAAGAGAAGTATTGTATTTGGAGCGGTAGCTCAATAGGAGGATGCCCCATTAAAGAGGAAAGTGAGCAAAAGAGGATCCCTTCCATAATAAGATCCATTGTATGGTGTTTCCCTACCATAAGGGTTTGAATATAATAAAAGTTTGGTTCTTTTGTATTGTTCTCTGAACATTTTTGGTGTTTCTGTATTCAAGTATATTATCCTTAACATAGTGCTATATTTTGGACTACTTTCCTACAACACTTCATCTTGCATTCATCCAAGCAGTTTATTAGTGTTCTAAATACCAACAATTTCTATTGTAATATTTACAAAAGTTCACAAATGATTTCATACTTATTTATACTTAACATTTCAATTATCATATCAGTCCATTGATTAATTTCAAGGAATTTATCATTCTCTGCATATATATTATCAAAAATCAACTTTTCCTTATCATAATTATTTATATTACTCTATTTCCCTGAACACAAAATTCCCTATAGTCCATCCTTATGTGACTACTTCCCACTACAACTCTCTTCTTGCAATTCCTAATAGTTGCTGAAATGTTATCAACCTCATGAGTTAGTATTAACTACCTAATATCAACTACTATCATAGTCATTTATACTAAATATAATGTATACATGCCTTTCTGAAATGCATTCCATGAAGTATTCAAGCATACATGTGCACTCTATGTTAGCATACATGAGTGAAAAAAATACCATTTCCCCACTATGCATGAATACAACTCTCCATGCATATCTACTCAATGCACTCTTGCATTGATTTCTTAATGCTATTAATCTAAGTCCTGTAGCTCACCATGGTGAACTAGGAGGTCTGGCCAATGCCTCAACACATCATCCATACACTTCCCATTTTCTACTCAGCCATTTGGATACCTTCATTTTCAACCTGAACACTACACCAAAAAGGTAAATCTACGATGCTCTTTAGTGTTAACAAAAAGGTTGCAGTCCAAATACTAATTATAAAGGAAATTTCCCTAGATACTTGTGTGGCACTATAAACTTTCCAAATCCACTCATGTTATGGCCTCATACATCACTATCTTTACTAGAATTCTATTTTTTCTTATAACAGGTTATACCACTTAATTTCTTTGGTTATTAACCCATAACCAATAAAATCATGACATATTACTATGTCATGTGAATGCATGTAAAAACTAACAACTTCTACAACTATCCCAGGCCCATGGACTCTATCATACCATATGGAAACCATTCTTTTTAATGCATTCAAATTATATAATAAAAAAAATTCTTTATATAATATTTTTTTTTTCTTTTTAATGCATTCAAATTATATAATAAAAAAAATTCTTTAATGCATTCAACTATATTTTCTTATTTTTTCTTGACTAATATAGATTTTAACTTTAATTTGAATTTCTTGGATCAATTCTTGTTTTTCATTTTATGTTAGTGTTTTAATATGTTGTGTTCTAAGTTTTGTTAAAATATAGAGTTTATTTTAGTTTAGTTTGGTTCCTTTCAAGTATACATTGCCAATTTTTATGCAGGTTCAATCAATTGTAAATGTTGAGCCTACAATATACATCCCTCCATCTAGATTATGGGCCGATCATCATGGTTAGCATTGAGAATAAAGTTAGCTCATGACGTTGATGCCAAATAGAGTAGAGCTTCCAAGAGTCATACTATTGAAGGGGTTGATGAAATATCCACCCTTAATCCCTATGAAACAGTCCTAACATGGCATGTGTTAATTAGTTAGAAGAACACCTTTAACACATCTCAAGTCAACACTTCCCTTGTAGCAGTTAACAATTGTGAATGGTATGTTTTTCTCTGTCATCAAGGTGGAAATATTTCTTTATCAGTCTAAAAAATCTACTTTTCCTATGCAGTTATAAAAAAATCCCAGAAATAAGAAGAGAAAGAACATGTTGAATCTCATAGAACTTTATGTTTGCATGGTGATCTGATTGTTATTGTGACATGGAAATATGCATGCAAATAATATAATTTTATGGATTCCTTATAGTTATAATATTGCAGGGTGTTTGTCTCACTATAAATATTTCATCCGTCCTAGAAAAAGAGTAGAGTTTCAGGAATTGTGGGGTGTTTGTTTCACCCTAAATATTGCATCTATCTTAGAAAAAAATTTCAGTTTCAAGAATTCTGCTAGTTTTCTAGCATTTCTGTAGTTATGCTTCCTGGTAAAGTTTTATACAAGGTTCAGTTTGCATTCCTATCAGAGTAAGGTATCCTTTATTAGTAGAGGTTTTTAATTTAAATAGTTTGGATTTTATGTTTATAATTCTCTTTTGGCAGTCTATGTTAGATGATGTAGAAATAAGGAGCATTCCTATTACTGAGCAACCAAACTTACCTAAGGACAAAGACGCCAAATGTCAAGAGGTTGAATAATTTCTAAAATAAAACAAGAAGTTTCAATAACAAGTTGAACAATTTTCTGATTCATTATCACAATGTACATTTGATTATGGATGTAGATATATATGCTCTATGAGGTTGTGTTCTTACAATTTATTCTTTAATAATTTTGTAATGAAATTATGATATTTGTACAAAATGGGTATGACAGTTTTCTCACCCTCTATTTTTTTTTATCCCAAGCCATTCAAGAATATTCTATATGGTTTCTCTACTTGCATTCTAAAGAGGTAAAATGTGCATCATCTCCCTTTAAAATTGTTTATTCCTTTTTGTAGCTAGATTTGGGCTAGGCCTGTCTACATCCTTCTGAAATCTATGCCATATCAATTACTAGTTTGTATTTCTTTAACTAGTGCATTAGAGGGTGTCTCATAGTATAACAAAAAAAATTGTTTACATATCTAGACATTAGTCTTCTTGATTAATCTATGAAAGTTCCCATTTCCACAATGTTTTTGGGGCTCTTTTTCATTTTCCTAGGTGTGTAGGTGGAATCTTCCCTTTCCTTTCTACTTCATGTTCTTTCGTTGAGTCCATGCTTCTTGTTGTTCCATTTTTTCTACTATCTCTACTATGAGAACTATTTTTCCATGGAGTAAGTCCTCCAAACCACTATGATTTTATTTATTGCTTCATAGTGCATGGATTTGTAATGGTTCGTGAGCAGTTACAAAACCCACAAGCAAATATCATGGTGCACAAAGTGTGTCCTAGATTGAGATTGAATCCCTATGTTGATACACATTATTCTGGTGCATATCGTCATTTATCTCTCTGTCATCTTATGTAATGATTTGAAGTGTATCTCGTGCTTCTTGTGGCCGTTTAGCCCCAGTCCACCCTTAATTGCAATGATGACTATCCTTGGCCATAACACCAAGTTAGGCTATGCAATTTTGTGTAATACAATTCTAACTTTGTTCTTTGATAGAAGGATAAATGGATATAATATAAAACTAAAAATTTGTGCTTACTCTCAAAGTTGTCCAGGATTTACTAAAGTAAATTAGTGTTTACTTCATTAAAGTTTAAAAAAATGAGGGTAGCTCCATATGCCATGATGGACACTTTTTAGTGGTGGAATAAAGCACTTAAGATGGTATACAACAATACATGTATCACAAGTGCATGTGCCTCAAAACCAATTATGGGCCCTATGTCCAATACATCCTAAACATATATTTTAGTGTACAACATCAATTATTTTTTAAAACTTTATTTTCATCCCATCAGAACTACGACACACTTACATATTGGGCTATCGACTGTTGAAACTCTTTTATAAATCTCTTTCCATAATATCTTTAGTCCGATGGATAACTCAACATTTACATGTGGCGTGCCATGTCATCTTGCTAGTGTAGCATATTTTAGAACCAATGAATGACAACCAAATGTATACGTGGAAGTTTCCAGATATGAAGGAAAATGTATTAGAACCGGGTGACACATGGCATGACTTTCTGCCACATCAATGAAAATAGGGATCGATGAGGGGGTGCCACGTGTTTGTGGTGACATCAATGTGGCACATCATTTCAGGTCACCAGACATGAGGTTTCATTGTTGAAGTTTCATGTTTGTCAAGGAAAGGTCGATGCAATAAAGCTGGTACCCACTTCTAAAAGGTTACATAGCGCATGAGGTTCCAGAGCTTGTTCATTTGTTTTCAAATTAGTTGGGAATGCCTATTATACATAAAGCCAAGAAAACCAAATTCCATGATAAATTTGGGATTAACGAAGGAGAGATCAATGATCATGATGACATACTAGGGTTGATCCAATGGACATTGTTTCTAATGTCTGTTAAAGGTTTAATTTGGGCATCTAGCAAATGGAAAAATAATGATGTCTCGCCTCAAAAATAGAAGAAAATGAGGGATAATATTATCCAACCAATCTATTTCTAGAAGTTAAAGATATCACCATATTCAAAAATCCATGGAAATAGGATTGTGTAAACAATTCTGTTGTGATACTTTATTTATAAAGGCTAGCGAGAATTTAATGTAAACGAGACTTTTTGGCCGAAAGCATATTGAATCTTTTTCGATAAATTTTTTATTTACAAAAAGAAAGAGATTCTTCGATTTCATTTCATGAGTTTACATGATTCTCCTTCATGTTTTCACATGTTTCTATGAATTATTTTATTCAAATTAATTTTCCAGTGTTATAAGTGCTGTAATTTGGTATAACTTCCACTGTAGTAAGTTTTCAAGATGATTATTGAGGTTCAACCTTTCCCCTTTTTACCGTGAGTAAAATAAGACTCGCACTTCTATAATTTGTTTATAATTCTCAAATAATTTCATGACACAGGTAAATTTGTTGTTATTTATTCTATTAGAAAGGAATTCATATTTATCTTTATTGTATACATTGCTTCTTGTTTCCAATATTGTTTATCTCAATTATTTTTTTCATATTATTAAACTCTGAATGAACTTTATGAATGAGATAAAGCCTCTTTTGTTTCTGGTGCTCATTGATTGAAATCTCATATTAAAACTAGGACTTAAAGGTCTTATTATCAATTGAATCATTTCTTTGAGATGCCTTGACATTGTTATTTGATTCTAAAACAATCTCAGGAACAACATATTTTTGGCGTCATTGTTGGGGAACATATTTGAAAGACCTATATTCCCTAGGAGTATGACTTTGAAAATATCTGATTTTTAATGGTGAACAAAAACATACACATGCAAGATCTTTTAATATTATTCACCTGGTGACTCCATAATTGAAGAATCCACTTAAAATTTAGGTGACTTCTCTTTTTTCAAAATTGGCATTCAGAAGGAAGAATAGAAGGAAAAATACTGATCAAAAGAAAACCACACTTGTATCAAATCCAAAAAAGTTGCTCCGATCCAAAAGTGCACAATATAGATCAACCTATTCTTCTTCAAGGAAAAAATTTCAGCCTAAAGGAACTCAATCAAAAGTTAATATTTCTGGAGTAAATATTAGTAATTCTGAATATAAGTTGTCAGTTTCTGAATCAAAAGCTGGTTCATCTTAAATTCAAATTAAATTTTCTGAAATAATAACTAGTTCTTTGAAATTAAAATATATTGATTTAGGAACTAATACTTCTAAGCTTGAAGATTCTGAGTTGAAAGTCACCATTGTTGATTCACTATTTTATACTTCAGATATAAAACTTAAGATTTTTGAAATTATTTCTGAAGATAAACCTACTCTTGTAAAACATGTAATTATAGAATCTGAAACAAATGTTGATTTCTCAAAATTAAAGGTTAATTTTCTTGAACTTAGGGTTACCATTCCCAAATTTCCCGAAGATCAACTATTGGCCCTTAACCAAGTTTTGAGGACCCTTGGTCATTCTTGACCATTTTGGGACTTCGACAGGCTATTGAAGGTGGAGTGCAAGTTGAAGCAGAGATCGCAGGATCTCAACCCCTTTTTAGGGATTTTTGGGTTTTGGGCTTATGTAATGGGTATGGGGATGTCAGCCCATGGGTTTACCCATGCTTAGGCCTATTTTTTAATGAATAAATAGAAGTCTAGGTGATGTAAGAAGTAGTGAATAGTCAGTGTGAGCCATTGTTGCTAAGTGCAAAAGTAGATCTGTGTGATTTGGATTTATGCGCACTGTGTGAGACCTTCAAGGCTAAGTGCAAGCGACTGTAAAATACTGTCTACGGATCTATGCCTAGATATACTCAGGGAAGGAGGATCTGGCGAGGTGCGCAGATCTCTTGTCCTCTGCAGAGTTGATCTGGAGGCTTTGTGCATGTAAGAATATTGAAATAATCTAATAAAGAAGACGAAGAGTTGGTGGACGTAGCCCCAGGGAGGGGGTGAACCACATATATCCTGTGTTATGAATGCTTTGTGCATTATGATTGCTCTCTTGTTTATGTGATTCAATTCTTAGTGCACTTTTAGATGATAAATGAATCTGATATGATAGATTAGTGTTGAATAATGTGAACGAATGCTAGATCTGATCTTTATTGGTATGCTTAGTGATTGAATCCATTGGATCTGTGTGAATGCTGTGCTGATCTGTTGTTAGGGTTTAGGTGCACTATGAACTAAGGATGAATATTAATGAATTATAGTTACCAAGTGCTCTGTTAAGGTGTTACAATCACAGATCTGTGTCCCAACTAAGGTTGAAGACATCTGAGTCCTACAACCACCCCTGCCTCTACCTCGGGTGATACTTCATCTTCTTCGTAGGTGTTGCCGAAAGGGATAGTATTTAGGGTTTTGTTGGCGTTTTGTTGTAGCATTGAACCCCAGGTCTTCCCCTGTGACAAAAAATGGTTTCGTTGCCAGGACCTGAAACTGTGATTGCTGGGAATAGAGGAAGAAGAAGCTCTGTGTGAAAATCTCACCTGAAAGTGTGAAACCTCCATGTGTAGATCTGTTTCCCTAGTGTGTAGTACTCTACTTGGATTGTGAAGCTCTGTGCTAAGAAGAGAAGTCATATCTGAAGAAAAGAGGCAAGATCTTGAAGCTTTTTGCTCTGATAAAGGTAAGAATAGTGAGAAATTTTGAATGAAAATGTAAGATAAGTAGAAATTATTGTTTCAAAAATATGGATCTATGTATGTTTAATAAATTTTGTCCTAGACTGAAAACTAGGGCACAACTAGAAGAAAGAATATTTTATATGAGTAGATTTGATAAGAATAGTGAAAGATATGTTATTCCTATGCATAGAAAGAATGTTTGGACTAACAAATGGATGCAGGATCCTAGAAATAATTTTTTGCAGGTTAGATACCATGATCCTAGTGTGTAGTACAGGAAAGGATGGGGATCATTTAAGAGAAAGAGAGGATTAACTCTTTGTTATAGTTGCAAAAGATCGGGACATCTTGCTAAGGAATGCCTTGGTAGAAGACCCAATTATCTTTGTTGTAAAGCTATGGATCATGAAGTTTTGGATTTCCCTAGAATGATTTCTAAGGTTGAAAGAATGAATATGAGACAAGAAAACCCCGAGGAAGGTCAAGAAAATAAGATCATGGCAAATCCCCAGAAAGAATCAGAAACTGTACTATTGAAAATGAAAGAAACCCTGAATGATCACAAAAACATCAACTTACCAGAGAAATTCAAAGAAAAAGAATGCATAGAAACAAGAATAGGAGACTTCGACATTGACTGCGTTCTGGATGAGAAAACACATGTGAATATCATGACATAAAGGACCTGGGAAATTTTAGGAAAGCCTGCTATGATTCCTTCATTGGGAGGAATAGGATTATTTAGAGGAAAGATGATAACCCTATGTGGAAGACTTACCCAGATATCTATGAGTGCTCATGGAACCTCGACAAAAGAAGATTTTGAGGTTGTTAAATTTATTGAGAACATCGCTCCATTTTCTATGTTACTAGGAAAACCTTGGATCGAAAAGGATCAAGCCAGAAGAAAAGAAGAGGAAGTCTTAGAGAAGAAGAAGCAAGAATTAAAAGATTTCGCGACTAGGAGGATCGCACATTTGATTGAAGAACAAGAGAACATGTCAAATGTATTCAGAAAGAGAAACTTGGGTGTCGAAGTTAAAGGACACACAAGGACTTGAGACACCTATCTATACAGGAGAGTAGAGCACCTACACCAGACAAAGAGAAAGTATTTCCCTTGAACCCTAGTAAATACCATCAACAGTGTGAAGTTACTATGCCCAGAGAATATCAGAATCAGAATGGAAAGAGGAATATCGAGATGAAGATCACTGGGAAGAAGGATAGAAAGCTTAATAAGAAGAAAGAAAAGATAGAAAATTTCTAGAAATTTCCAGAAGGAACTACATAGAAGGAAGGATTCTAGAATCTGAACTTCTCCTGGATACCAGTACATCATAGCATGGAATTTCACCATGGCGAATAAATATGGTCATTGGAGGAATTATAACCATTATCCCGATGACCCGAACAATTAGAACAACAGTTATGGCCAGAAATCTCACCATCAGACCATTCGTACTGCGCCATAACAGACAAAACTGCATTAATGAAGGCTTCTCGCTCGTTGGAAAGATCTATTACCTAGTTGTCTACTTATTCCATTGAGCCTTGCATCGAGAACACTTTTTCCACCCATTATTATCTAAGCTCGCAGATTAGTTGATTTCGCAAAGTGATCATTGAGATATCGCCATCCATCCCGTTGCATCGAGTAGTTTCTCTTCAATCTGGGATTGTCAACCGCGAGCGTGTATTTTCGAAGAAATTATCCCAGTAGAAGATTTTGTGAAGGAGATACTCATCAACCTCATGACTGAAAAGATAATGTCTATGGGCATACAAGCTTCATCGACAAGAGGAGTGAAAGCCTCCCCATCGACTGCTCATGGATCCGGACCATCCCAAGCTGCGACTGAGAAAAGAACCAATCATAAAGATGACTTGGCAAATGCGAAGTTATTACCGTCCATCCTACCCGAGTACATCCTACCCCTGGCCAGTGTAGTGAGTCGCGATAGTGTCTTGAGGGACTTCGACTGCACCATCATCACTGCGTATCTCTTGAAGGGGATACGTGCAGTCATACCATAGCTAGAGAGGATTCCAACCTTGAAGATTAGTGACTATAACCTTGGAGACTGTAAGAGCTATGGAATGCTCGAACCTCATAAGTATCTGACCAAGATGAAGGGAAAGAAGATGAAAATCATCCCTCAACCATGGACCATGAACCTCATGCAGTCCACCCTTTTGAATGTAATGAAGATTCCACATTTTGGAAGGCACCAGGAGGTTAATGCCTGGATTAAGCTCCTGCTGTCATGCTTCCATGGTGGCTATATGTGGTTGGACAGACGTATCACTCTTGATCCGACGTTGATCCATAGGATCACCAGACTGAGCATGCAGGGACCAGACCCATAATACTTCTACCCAAGAAAAGCTACAAACTGTTCCTTGGCGCAGACGATTAAAGAAACATACGACGATGTTGAGAAGGGGACGCAAGGCTACAAGGTAGCCTCCATCCAGAATGGCGCAGTATGCCTAGCATGCCAATTAATTGCAGGAAATCTAGTATGAAAGAACAGACCCACACAGGTTACAGGGTTTGTCATTGACCTCACTGGGTGTTGGCACAGGGGAAAACCTAGGGTTCAACGCTTCAATAAAGCGCCAACAAAACCCTAACTACTGTCCCTTTCGACAACACCTACGAAGCAGATGAAGTCTCACCCAAGATAGAGGTAGGGGTGGTTGCAAGACTCAAGTGTCTGCAACCTTATCTGGGACACAAATTTGTGATTCTAACACTTAGCAAACATTTTAGCATAGATCATTCATCTGTATTTAACCCTCATGGAACTCCGTAGATGGCGTAGAGCACCACAACATTCACTTAGAACTAGGTTAAGTTAGCACTTAACAACAACAACATAGGTCTAGCACTCAACACTTTCATATATGTCAGATCTACACCCATACATCTAAGAAGCACAAAGCAAAGTAGATCTATCTAAGTATATCATAACAAAGCACATAACATAATCATATCAAAGCACAACACATGGGAAGTGTTGGCACATGGGCATACACAGGGTTCAACTCCAAGAGTGCACCAACAATCCCTAGCTACTGGCCGTTTCGGTAGCACATGCAAAGAAGATGCAGTCTCACCCGAAGCAACTATGAGGGGGTTGCAGGACAGAGATGTCTACATCCAGGGGAATATCAAGTGGTTCTTATTGCAACAACAACATAACATGCATCTATAATTAAACTAGCTAGATCTATCCTTCACATCTATAGATCTGATCCAATACAATAATGTAGATAACAATATAACAACATCAGAGCTCAAGGCATCAATCACACACACAACAACAAATGTATGTGGTTCACCCTCTCTCTAGGGCTACATCCACAAAACTGTGCTTATGATATATTAAGGTAAATCTTACAGTTCTGATCTGCACTCTTGGCCAACAGATCCTCTCTCCCCGTCTCTCTTCCCTCCTCTGCACCCAGCTATAGGACTTGATCTTCACACCCAGCTCAAGATCTTACAATCCTAGAAGGCTCTCTCTTTCAACACTTCTCCCACCCTTAATACAATATTCTCCCAATGAACAATAATCAACAACAAGGCTCAACCATAGTACCGACCCGACCTAGGTCCTCTCGAACTCTATTTATACATTATAATCCCTCACCAACATCCTTATGTTGAAACCTAGGTGTCAAAAACCCTAATTACCAAAACCCTAGGTGTCTACAACCCTAGGCCAACTTGACCCATTCTTTCCGGGCTTCGCCAGCCTGTCCTTCCTTCTCCATCTCGCGGTGCTCCAAGGCATCTAATACTGGCTTTTTCCTCTTCCTGAGTCATCCTCGGTCCATCTTCCTTGCTGATCTGTCATCCTTGATCTCCTCATCCAATGGCTTACTTTTCCACACTTCACTCCATATTTTCTGTTCTTTTGCTCGCTTCGACCCAGTGACAGTCACTGTGTCTCCCGCGAAGCTCACTTTTTCCCTTTTCTTCCTCGTTCTTCACTTCCTTTCATAACCCAGGGCCAACAGGAAGAGACAAACACATTAGGTCGAGGCACCAAGCACAACACACAGGTTTACCGTGGTTCACCCCCACCCTGGGGCTATGTCCACAAAGTTTTCTTCTTCTTTATTAGCTTTGGTCAATCTGGTTACAACAAAGAGCTCAAACTTGTACTCCACATAGGACAGGATATTTGCACACACCTCGCCAGATCCTCCCTCCCTGAGTAGATCTAGCACGGATACTTCTTACAATCTATGCACTCAGCACTTACAACATTTGCACTCATCTCTGCAAGTCGGTCACACAGTATACACAAAGCCTTTACTAGAACTTAGCTTATTTCCCTCTCTTACATTGCCTAGGTACTTATTTATACTTTAAAAAATAGGCCAAACATGGGTAAACCCATGGGCTGACATCCCATACCCATTAAATTATTCCCAAAACACAAAAAGGGCCCAAATACCATTTTCACTTAGCTCTGCAAGTTGGTCACACAATATACACAAAGCCTTTACTAGCACTTAGCTTATTTCCCTCTCTTACATTGCCTAACTGCTTATTTATACTTTACAAAATAGGCCTAAACATGGGTAAACCCATGGGCCGACATCACATACCCATTAAATTATCCCCAAACCCAAAAAGGGCCCAAAAGTGGACTGAGATCCCGTGATCTCTGCTTTGCCTGATGCTCCATCTTTGACAAGTTGTCAAAGTCCAAAAATGGTCAAATATGACCAAGTGTTCCTCAAAACTTTGTCAAGGGCCAACATGCCCCCAACACTCACCTGTGACTCATCTCGAGTCACTCTGGTCTGATCAATTCCACCTCAAATGCCTCAAGATTGACTCGAGCTACTTCGACCTGCTCCAGTGCGACAACCTCTTGCTCAGTGAACTCCTGGATTACTGAGTCGTTTATTGGCCCTTCTAGGTGTTGTTATGAAGTGATGAAAACCTGTTCAAGATCGTTTCCCTGGTTTTCAACTTCAGTGAATAGTTGGCATGCATTTTCTTGGATTGGTTGAAGTCGTTGGGATACTTTCATCATTTTACTTTGCAACGTGTATACCTGCTGTTGGGCGGTGCGTTGTTCTGCAAACCTCTTCATTCTTTCGACTAGGGTCAAGGCCTTCAGCTGTGCCTATAGCGTATCTGCGTGCTTCTTTGCTTCTTGGAGCTATGCCTCCAATTCCTGCAACTTTGGATTCTTTGTGAGGTTCTTGTAAGTCTGGGCGCTTCTAGTGCTCAACTCCTTGCATTTCAAGGCAAAGTTTTTTAATCAACCAACTACACTACGGGCAGTTGCCTCCCTTAGATCTCTTATTTCTTGAGGAGTCTCAGGCACGGTATGAAGTTCCAGATATGCGATGCATTGCTGAAGTTGGTGGATTACTTCTTCAAGTTGTTCCACCTACTATGGGACACATTCTTCAATCTTCACTTCTATGACCGTCACAGAGCGAAGTTCTTTGTGAACCCTTTCTTATACTTCAAGTTGCTCTGCTAGCAACTAGTCATTTCTCTACTGTAACTATGCTTTTTCCTCATCCCACTTTTCTTGCAAGGCAAGATTTTCCCATTCTGACTTACTCTGTTGTTCTACAAGTGCGCTTTGTACTTGTTTCAAAGCCTGGGTGGCTTGCGCTGTGTCTTCTTGAGCTCGTCAAAGGCAAGCTTTGAATTTCTCGGTGATTTAGTGTAACTGGGTGGGATCATCATCTTTTCCTTCTGTTCCAATTGTCAAGGGCGCAATAGAAACTACTCGGCTGGACTGGAGTGCCCGCTGCACTTCGTGAAGTTCACCCTTGATTC
>ML800952.1:373979-399153 GCA_009831015.1 Picea engelmannii | reverse complement strand
TGAAGCATCATTCAACGCATTGATTAAGAAGTCGAAGTCGTCTGGTGTGAGGGTATTCTTAAACATAGTTCGGGTGGCCTTAGTTTTCTTTTGGGATGAGGGATTTGGTGGGGTAATCTTCATTTTCATAGTGGGATCTTCCTCCTCTCTAGGCAAAGTAACCTTGCCTTTGTTTTTCTCAACTTCTCTGCCACCTAGTTCTTCACCATCACCTCCCTACATAGGTGAGATCAAAGTAGTCTTCGTGGATGTGATATGGACATATTGAACTTCATAATCCTTCTTAGTATTGCTTGGTCTAGGTTTATCCAACATAGCTTTAGGGATTTCCACGTCAGACATTTCTGCGGGGTCCACTGCAACAAGGAGGTCCGTCGACCATTCCTTGGTAATATTCTCCAAGTCTTCTTCTGTCAACTTGTAGTATGAATGGAGCTGTTGTTTTTGCTCATCAGCGCATGCTGTGATATAGGTGAAGTGGTGGTCCATGATGAATTTTATCAAAGGTCTAAACCTATGAAGTGTGTTTGGGTTGAGGCATGGTGTAGACTAGATTTCATTCTTCAATTGGTTGTAATAGGTGTAGAAGACAACATTGGACTTCCACTGCTTGTTCATGTCACTGGAGTACCACCGCGTACAGAACTTCACGACCAGTGGTTTGAAGGGTTCGATATATGAAAAAGTGGCACCTTATGGTAGCTACCAGGCGATGAAAGTGATTAGTATGAGCAACCAACTAAAGTGGAACTTGTACCCTTGGTATTGCACTTCTTTGCAATCGAACTCTAGCTAGTTTACAAGGTAATGCACCCAGTTCATTTGTAGTCCCTCGATGCACTTCCCTGCGAGGTCGACTACGAATCCAGTCACTTGTGTTGGTCTGTTCTTGTGAACTAGCTTGCCCGTGATCAACTGATAGGAAAGGTGCACTGTGACACTCTAGATAGAGGCTACCTTGTAGCCTCACGTGCCTTTCTCAACATTGCCATAAGTTTCTTTTATCCTCTGCGCTAGTGCTCGGTCTGAGGTCTTTCCAGGTTAAAAGTCCTGTGGGTTAGGGCCTTGCATACTAAGGCCTGTTATCTGATTGATCAAGGTCCAATCCACAGTGATGCGACATTCCAACCATGATTATCCTCCATAGTAGCAGGACAACAACAACTTGACACATGTGTTGACTTCCTATTGTCTGCCGAAGTGCGGGATCTTCATTCCATTAAGAAGTGTGGACCACGTGAGGTTCTGGGTCCATGACTGCGGGAAAATCTTAGAATTATTGCCTTTGGTCCTGGTTAAGTACTTATGCAGGGATAACATGCTGTAAACTTTACAATCTCTAAGGTTAAAATCACTAAATTTCAGTGCTGCGAGCTTATCCTGGTCAACATGAAATCCGCGCACCCCTTTTGGAAGGTATGAGGTGATCAAAGTTTACTCAAATTCACGAGGTACACTATCATAGTTGATGGCACCGATTAGAGGTGGTAAGTAAGTAGGTAGAATGCATGGGATATGATTGGCATTTGCGATGTCATCCCTGTGCTTGGTCCATTTCTCATCGGTCGACCGGGATGGACCGGCGCGAGAAGTGGAAGGGGAGGCCTAGGGTCCTCTCGTTGATGATGCTTGGAATCCTATAGATAATCCTCACTTTGAAATGAATATCTCATTCATTAAGTCAATCAAAACTTCTTCAACTACTTTCTCAACAATGTTGAGCTCGTCCGACATACAAGCTTGGGTCAACTAGCTCGGGTGTGAAATGAATTCAGAGACTATAGTGAACAGTATGGGAACAAGGTAATGATCACAGGGTAAAGTAATCTAAGGTTTCCGGCTCAAATTATCACTTAGCAAAAAGTATTATCAGTGCATGGCGTGACCGACTAAGTAGGGAAACTTAGCAACGGTCTTCTTGCAACGGGTATGAGGCTGCATTAACTTATGTTCTGTCCATTATGGCATGGTATAATGGTCTAGTGGTGAGCCATAAATGATTTTCTGTCCATTCGGGGTGGAAGTCGAATGGGTATATCAGTCCAATGGCTATATTACTTTGCCTCGACGAAGTGGCATATGTCGTTGTTTTGATATCTTGGTGAAGCTCAATTCTTATGATTTTTCATTTTGCGAAGTTTCCTCTGGAACCTTCTGTAAATTTTCTATCTTGTCTCTCTTCTTACTTATCTTCCTAGACTTCTTCCTAGTGATCTTTTTCTCGGTCATCCTTTTTCCATTCTGAGTCTTATCTTCTCTCGACATAGTCACTTCGCGCTGCTGAGGTTCTTTCTTCAGATCCAAGGGTAATACTCAATCCTCATATGGATTAGGTATTTCGGTCTTCTGTGGTTCCTCTAATGCTCTTATAGATTCGACATCCAGGTCCCTAGTGTTCAACAACTGAGATCTGTTCTCTTGTTCCTCCATCAAGTAGGCGATCCTTCTAGTCATAAATTCCATGATTTCTTGCTTTTGCTGTTCTAGGGCTTCCTTTTCTTCTTTTCTCTGGATCTGGTCTTTTTAAATCTAGATCTTGCCTAAAAAAGCTGGAAATGGGGCACAATCCTCAATAAATCTAGTGACTTCAAAATCTTCCTCTGTCGAAGCTCCATGGGTACTAATAGCTATCTGGGTAATTCTGCCACATAGGGTTACCATTTTTCCTTTAAACAACCCTATTCTTCCTAGTGAAGGAACCATAGCAGGCCTTCCTAGGGTTTCCCAAATACTTTCTGTCATAATGTTCATCTTTTTTCCCTCATCTAGAGCACATTTGATGTCAAAGTCTCCTATTCTTACTTCAATTTTCTCCTTTTCTTTGTAGATCTTTGACAAACTGAAATCTTTATGTTCATTCAGGGTTTCTTTCATCTGTATTAATACTTTCTCTAATTCTTCCCGGGGTTCTTCTATAATCTTAGTCTCTTGACCTTGCTCCATATTCAACTTTTCAAGTCTAGTAATCATTCTAGTGAAATCCAGTACTTCATGGTCCATAGCATTACAACAGAGGCAACTAGGTTTTCTCCTAGGGAATTCCTTAGCAAGATGTCATGGTCTTATGCAACTGTAACAAAGAGTTAATCCTCTCTTTCTCTTCAATGATCCCCAACTCTTATTGTACTACGTGCTAGGATCATAATGGCTAGCCTGCAAAAATTTCTTTCTAGGATCTTGCATCCATTTGTTAGTCCAAAAATTCTTTCTATGCATAGGTATACCATATCTATCATTATACTTATCAGATCTATTCATATCAAACTTTATTTCATCTATTAATGCCCTAGTTTTTAAGCTAGGAAATAATCTATCAAACATACCTAGAACCATGCTCTTTCTTCAGATCTGACCTTATTCCTGGCACAAAGCTTCTCAGGTCGAGTAAAAAGCTGCGCACTAGGGAAGCAGATCTACACACAAAGGTTCCTTTTGCACAAAGTTTCTTCTTCCTTAGTTCCTAGCAATCACATTTTCATGTCCCAGCAACAGAACCATTTGTTGTCACAGGGGAATACCCAGGGTTCAATGCTTCAACAACACACCAAAAAAACCCTAACTACCGGCCCTTTCGGCAACACCTGTAAAGGAGATGAAGTCTCACCTGAGGTAGAGGTAGGGATGGTTGCAAGACTCAGGTGTCTGCAACCTTATCTAGGATACAGATCTGTGATTCTAACACTTAGAAAACATTTTAGCATAGATCATTCATCTATATTTAACTCTCATGGCACTCTGCATATGGTGCAAAGCACCACAAAATTCACTTAGAACTAGGTTAAGTTAGAACTTAGCAACAACAAAATAGGTCTAGCACTCAACACTTTCATATATGTCAGATCTACACCCATGCATATAAGAAGCAAAAAGCAAAGTAGATCTATCTAAGCATATCATAGCAAAGCACATAACATAATCATATCAAAGAAAAACACATGGGAAAAGACAAACACATTAGGTCGAGGCACCAGGCACAACACACAGGTTTACCGTGGTTCACCCCCACCCTAGGGATACGTCCACAAAGTCTTCTTCTTATTTATTAGCTTTGTTCAATCTGGTTACAACACATAGCTCAAACTTGTACTCCACATAGGACAAGAGATCTACGCGCACCTCGCTAGATCCTCCCTCCCCGAGTAGATATAACATAGAGCCTTCTTACAATCTGTGCACTCATCACTTACAACATTTTCACTCAGCTTTGCAAGTCGGTCACATAGTATACAGAAAGCCTTTACTAGCACTTAGCTTATTTCCCTCTCTTACATTTCCTAGCTACTTATTTATACTTTACAAAATAGGCCTAAACATGGGTAAACCCATGGGATGACATCCCATACCCATTACATTATCCCCAAAACCCAAAAAGGGCCCAAACAACATTTGCACTCAGCTCTACAAGTCGGTTACACAGTATACACAAAGCCTTTACTAGAACTTAGCTTATTTCCCTCTCTTACATTGCCTAGCTACTTATTTATACTTTACAAAATAGGCCTAAACATGGGTAAACCCATGGGCCTACATCCCATACCCATTAAATTATCCCCAAAACCCAAAAAGGGCCCAAAAGTGGACCTAGATCCCATGATCTCTGTTTCGCTTGGTGCTCCATCTTTGACAAGTTGTAGAAGTCCAAAAACGGTCAAATATGACCAAGTGTTCCTCAAAACTTGGTCAAGGGCCAACACTGGAAAATGCGTGTAAGGCCTACAGTTGAACTGGGAGAAGTACCTAGTTAACCAACTCGAACTGGATTGCCGCAAAACTCAGGATCAGGGCTATGAGTTTCACTTCAGCTGGCTCTTGATCCTCATCATGTTTACTTCTTGGGAGATGCCGGAAGGTGCGACCTTCCCTGAGATCGATCCATTTGAGCCACTCACTGCAAATTTCACCACGCTCTGGTATTTGAGCGATATGGGAAAGCATTGGCAATCGAATGCAATATTTTATACCTACTACCTGTAGCTTAGGAGGGCTATTGAGTCCTTCCCTTGTATGACGCCGAACATCCTGGACAAGTTCAGGCCTCTTATGAAGTTCCGCACAGATAGGCATTTTATTTATATTACTGCGCGTGCCTATGAAAGAAAATAAGAACTTCAGTACTACTACAAGCTCACTACAGAGGACCTAGAAGAAATCATTAAAGACTAGCCTGCATAACTACTTATTCTTGCTGACCCCGAAGAGCTGTCTAACCGGACCTCATTGGAAACCTGGTGGTTACTCGCAAAGAGTATGATTCCCTAAGCATAAGCAGGAAGAAAAAGAAGCAATATGTACAGGAAGTACACAACACATCAGAAGAGACCGCATCTGTGTCACCTAGTAGAGGAGGTGATGAAGAAGTGAACAAAGAGGAAAAATAACAAGAAGAAGATAAGCAAGCGAAGTAACACCACCACAAAACCTCCCTAATGGCATCGATCCATCTAAGAAAAGGAAGGTTTCCCCCACGAAAACTTTATCGCTGAAGAAGTACAAATCCAATAAACCAAAGATGAAAAATGTACTCATGGTCAATGACTTCGACTTCATTATTTCAGCTGTAGGAGATGCCTCAGAAGAGATTTTTCAAAGAAATGAAGAAAAACAAGAAGTCATGTACGATAGAATTGAAGCATAACTAATAGGTGTACAACAAGCCCTTTATTCGAGCTACACAGTGTCCACTGCACCCCCGCCCTCAGAAGAACCATAGTTGGGAGATGAGCCTTCTCAAATCTATAGGCTGGCTGATGTGACTGAAGCCCACCTTCATCTAGCACAAGCTGAGAAAGACTAGGCCACAATGGCCCTGAAACAAGCACAGGAGGAAGTTATAGAGAAACACAGTATTGTACAATAGAATAAGGACGCTCTTCAAGAGAAGTTCAAAGAAGAGAGAGCGCAAATCTAGCAGGAGAAAAAAAATATGCTCGCGGAGCAGGTCGGAGTAAAAGAAGCAGTCAACAGAGCACTTTGCTCTGTGACAGGAATGGAGAAGAAGGAGGTTGAACTAGTAGAACACCAAGTAGCGTAGCTCACAGAAACCATCCAACAACTTCAACAAAGAATCATAGATCTGGAGCTAAGAACAGTGCCCGGTACTCATCAGGATGTATGAGATCAAAGAGAAGTGACTACTCGAGGCCCAGTTGAAAGAATCAAGGGCCTCGCCATGGAATCTAAACAACTAAGTGATCACAATGCCCAAACTTATGAGAAACTCACTGAGGATCTTGAATTGAAGGAACTAGAGTCACAACTCCAGGAATTGAAGCAACAAGCAGAAACAATATAGGCACAGTTGAAGCCCTTGTCAGCCATTGAGAGGATGAAGCAATCCCAAGAATAGCGCACTGCCTAGCAACAGGTCCACACCATTCAGAGCATAGTTATGGAAGTAAATCAGAGGCTCCAACCAATACAGGATGAGGCTTACCAACTATTCATATAGATCGAAGGCTGAGGAGAAGAACTGGAGCAAGTCATCACTGTAGCTGAACATCGCTTAGAGGGACCTGTCAACAAAGCAGTAATCCAAGAGTTCGCTGAGTAGGACGTCGTGGCACAACAACAGGTTGAATCCACTCGAGCCAAGCTCAAGGATTTTGAGGTAGAGCTACCCATATCAGAGTGACTCGGGATGAGTCACAGGTGAGTGTTGGGGGCATGTTGGCCCTTGACCAAGTTTTGAAGACCCTTGGTCATTTTTGACCATTTTGGGACTTCGATAGACTGTCAAAGGAAGAGCGCAAGTCGAAGTGGAGATCATGGGATCTCCACCCCTTTTTAGGGCTTTTTGGGTTTTGGGCTTATGTAATGGGTATGGATATGTCAGCCTATGGGTTTACCCATGCTTAGGCCTATTTTGTAATGAATAAATAGAAGTCTAGGTGATGTAAGAAGTAGTGACTAGTCAGTGTGAGCCATTGTTTCTAAGTGCAAAAGTAGATCTGTGTGATTTGGATTTGTGCACACTGTGTGAGACTTGCAAGGCTAAGTGCAAGCAACAATAAAAGTCTGTGTACGACTCTGTGCCTAGATCTACTCGAGGAAGGAGGATCTGGCGAGGTGCACAAATTTCCTGTCCTCTGCGGAGTTGATCTAGAGGCTTTGTGCATGTAAGAAGATTGAAAGAAGCTAATAAAGAAGACAAAGAGTTGGTGGATGTAGCCCCTGGGAGGGGGTGAACCACGTATATCCCGTGTTATGAATTATTTGTGCTTTATGATTGCTCTCTTGTTTATGTGATTCAATGCTTAGTGTGCTGCTAGATGATAAATGAATCTGATATGATAGCTTAGTGTTGAATAATGTGAACGAATGCTAGATCTGATCTCTGTTGGTATTATTAGTGCTTGAATCCATTGGATCTGTGTGAATGTTGCGATGATATGTTGTTAGGGTTTAGCTATGCTGTGAACTAAGGATGAATATTAACAAACTATAATTACCAAGTGCTCTGTTAAGGTGTTACAATCATAGATATGTGTCCCATCTAAGGTTGCAGATATCTGAGTCTTGCAACCACCCCTGCCTCTACCTCGGGTGAGACTTCATCTACTTCGTAGGTGTTGTCGAAAGGGCCGATAGTTAGGGTTTTGTTGGTGCGCTGTTGTAGCGTTGAACCCCAGGTATGCCCCTATGCCAACATCAACTTTACATAACTACTCGATTCAAAGCTTATTTTTATTTAGAGTTTTCAACTGTGATATCTCTTGTCTTTTCTCCAAGCAAAGTTAAAGAGGAATCTACATTCGATTATTCTGAGCCTATTTCTTCCTTCAATTCCTTTCTTATTTCTATGGATTTCATTTATAGACCCTCATCAATACCTTTTCATTCACTTGGACATATACCATTGCTCTCACTTTTCTTTCCTTCAGGTACTCAAACTTTAGGGGAAGAATCTTTCAAAACTTTATATAATCCTTCTTTTGATCATCAAAAGCTTCTCCAAGACATAATGGCTAGAAATGTAACTCAACCAAACCAACTAATCAACCTCCTCCACCTCCACAAAGAGTGTTCAATAATGATGAAACTATATATTTTCCCCTTGTACTTCCTACAAATATTCCTGATATTCCTGATAATTACTTAAAAATGCTACCTAAATTTAATGGAGAAAGTGAAAATACAACAGTTGAACATTTAGCCTTCTTTGATGAGTTTGCTGATATGTTTGGACTTGAACATGAATATGTTTATATGAGGCTATTTTTCCAAACATTTGAATGGGAGGTGAGGATTTGTTTTAAGCGACTTCCTCCAAACTCTTTAGATTCTTATTATGCATTAGAAACTACTTTTATTAGGCAGTGGGGTGAGAATAAATATCATCTTTATTACTTAACTGAATTTGGATATTTGAAAGGAAATAATAATGAATCAGTTTATGATTTCATTAAAATATTCAATAAGACTTATAATTAAATTCCAACAGACATTAAACCTTCACAAACAACTGCAAAAGTTACTTTTGCAGGTTCTTTTGACCCAGATTTTGCTTTATTGTTGAGAGAAAGGAGATCTAGAACTTTATTTGATATGCAAGAGGATGTAATTGAGATTGAATCTAATTTGATAGCATCTGGGAAATTTAAAGTTAAAACTGAAACAAGGATTAGAGAAACAAGAAAATTTAGAGAACATGGAGGTTCATCTAGTGCAAATAAAAACTCTCAAGACGAAAAGATTGAGGAAATGGATAAATTAATAAAAGATTTATCTAATAAATTAGCTAGAGTGGAAGTTGATAGTGTTAAAACAAAACCTAATATTGGAAACCCTAATCAATTTAGAAGGAATTTTAATCCTCAGTTTCAACAAAGACCTCCTAGGAACAATGATAAAAAAATTCAAGCTCCTTTGAAAGATGAAAATATGTTGGAAGGAGATGAAGATCAGGAAAATGAAAATACAAAAGAAATGAATTTAGATGGTGAGGATGAGGTTAATCCACATGTCACACAAGAAGAATATGAACAATCACTTAGCTTTGGTCAGTTCTTTAATGAATAGAATATCAACAATGTTGATACACCTTCTCCTCAGTATAGGTTATTTTTTGATGCAATTCAAGTTGAGTTACACAATAAATATGACCTTAGGCCTAGACCAAAGAATAATAAGGTTTTTGATTCTAGTCAACCAAAGAAAATTTTGATAAAAGATAAGAGCAAAGAAGCTACTCTGCAAAACAACATTTTGATAATCTAACAACTAAGGTCACATAAATTGAACCAGAAGAACTGGAAAAATCAGTCAGTTCTTTTAATATGGAACATGAATTATTCAAAATCAAAATTCCAGTACCATTAGTAGAACTGGCTAAGAGTCCATTGTATAAAAAATAAATTTCAAAGATCATTAATTTTTCAGACTCAAAAATTCATGCTAATACTATTAATATTCATGATGAGTGTCCTAGAATAATGTTTAGACCTAATATTGAAGATACTAGTGATTCAATAGCCCCATTTTACATTTCTCTAACTGTACATGAACATATTTTACATAATTGTATGTTATATTTAGGTTCATCACATAATCTTATGCCTAAGATAATTATGGAAAAAATGGGATTACAAATAACAAGACCATATCAAGATATTTATTCAGTTGACTCTAGGAAAGTGAAATGTATTGGAATGGTTAAATACATGGTAGTAAACTTAGCCCAAATCCTCACAAAAGTCATCTTAATGGATATGGTTGTGGCTGATGTGCCAAGAAAATATGGGATGATTCTTTCCAGATCTTGGGGAGACAAATTAGGAGGATCTTTACAATTAGACATGAATTATGAAACGATTCCACTTTTTGGTGGGAAATATACTAGATTGTATAGGGAAGCCAAACTGACCTATACAGTCAATGATATGAAAAATCCAAACAATTATCCTATGTATGTTGCTGACCAAGATTTGGGAAGTTGTATATCATCTGTAAGTAGTGAGTTAGAAGATTTTTCAGAAATAAAACAAATTGATCATTGTGAAATCCTTGTTGATATTAAAGAAGGGATGTGGAAGATGTTTTTTTATGGTGCCTCTTCATGGGAAGGATATGGATATGGAATTTTATTTGTATCTCCTTCAGGTAATAAAATTATCCCTTTTTCTATTATATTAAAGTTTGAGAGATATTCTACAAACAATGCCTATGAATATGAAGCTTTGGTAATAGGATAAGAAGCAACTAGAAAATTGAAAATCAAACATTTAGTGGTTTATGGAGATGCTGAATTAATAGTTAAACAAATTAGGAAAATCTATCAGGCCAAACACCCAAGGATGAGAGCATACAAAAACTATGTATGTGATCTAATTGAAAACTTTTTTCTATCATTTAATATCCATGCAATACCCAAAATACATAATCAATAAGCATATTCCTTGATTGTTGCAGTGAGTGATTTTAGACCACCAAATGTCACAAGTTTAGAATATCAAATTCAACTAAGACATAGGCCTTCCATTCTGGATATGTCCAACATTGGAAAGTCTTTGAGGAAGATCAACAGATTAAACAATTCCTAGAAATGACAGAATAATATTATGAAATTCATATAGATCAAGGAAATCAAAATGATGCAATTTGGACACAACAAAGAAATCAGACTGATGGAGAGCTCAAAAATAAAATGGATGATCACAAAATGTTATTGTTAAAAAATAATCAAATTCCAAAAGGTTTAATACCATTTGAAAGATTTTTTTTTATCAGAATGACATTCCTTTAAAACCTTCTGTACAACCACAATTAGATGAAGTGGAAGATTGTAATATTGGGACCAAAAAGAATCCTAAATTTGTAAAACTTTCCAAATATCTTCATGCTAAACAAAAATGGAAATATGTTGAGTTACTCAAGGAATACAGTGGAGTTTTTTCTTGGTCATATGAATACCTTATAACCTATGATACTAGCATTATACAACACAAAATTCCCTTGAAACTGGGTGTGAAAACTTTCAGACAAAAACTTAGGCAGATTAACCCCATCTTACTTGTCATAGAGAAAGAACTTAAAAAACTATTCGATGCAAAAATCATTGTACCACTTAGATATTCTGTTTGGGTGGCCAATCTTGTGCCTGTAAGAAAAAAGAATGGGGAAATCATATTATGTGTTAATAGACCATCATTGAAGGATAACTATCCATTTCCAAAAATGGACCACATTCTACAAAGGGTGTTAGGTGCCAATAATATTTCTATTATTGTTGGATTCTCTGGTTATAATTAGATTGTAATACAAGAAGAAAGAGAGAAAACTACATTTTCCACACCATGGGGTACCTTTATATACGATAAAATTCCATTTGGTTTAATGAATGCAGGGTCACATTCCAGAGAGCCATGGATATTGCATTTGTGGGTGAAAAAGATAAGTTTGTAGTTATTTATTTGGATGATTTGACTGCGTTTTCTGATTCTAATGAAGAACATTTGAAACATCTTATAAATAATTTTGATAAATGAAAGAAATATGTCTTATCATTAAATCCTAAAAAGTCTCACTTTGCTATGTAGGAGGGAAAATTATTGGGTCATATCGTTTCTAAAGAAGGAATCAAAATTGATCCAAAGAGGATTGAGGCAATTTATAGTATAAATTTACCTAGAAACAAAAAAGAGGTTCAATCCTTTTTAGGTAGAATCAATTTTTTGAGAAGATTCATCCTTAAATTTGCAGAGATTTTTAAGATATTAACAAATATGTTGAAAAACACAATGAGGTTAAATGGTCAACAAAAGAAAAAATTTCATTTAAGCATATTAAGAAAGTTATAGGAAAATCACAAGTTTTGGTAAGCCCAATTTATTCTAAATAATTTCTTATATTCTCCTTTGCTTCTAAAAATACTATAGTTCTTGTTCTTTTATAGAAAAATGATGAAGGTTTTAAACAACCAATTGCTTTCTTCAGTAAAATCCTCAGGGATTCATAATTAAAATATAATATTATGGAAAAATAGGCTTATGTAATGGTAAAGGCATTAAAATATTTTAGGATTTATATTTTTCATTCTAAAATCATTGCATATGTTCCTAGTATCATAGTTAAAAGAAATTTTGAGTCGGCTTGACACTAATGGAAGGAGGGGTAAATGGTTGGTTAAAATACAAGAATATGACCTTGAGATCAAACCTACCAAGATAATTAAAGGTCAGGTTATAGCAAAGTTATTGGATGAATCTAATTGAAAAGCCTTAGGAATCAATCTTATCACTCCAACTTATAAAATTCCTTAAATAGAAGTAGAAGGAACTGATGAGAAAAAAATCTATGAACACGATAGATGAAAATTTTTCCTCTTCTCCTTGGTACAAATATATCATTCTATACTTGCAAACACTTAAATTCCCATCTAATCTGACTCCAACAAAATCTAGATCACTTAAATTACAAGCTATCAAATATTACATAATAAGTGAGAAGATTTACTAGAAATATCCATTAGGTTTTCTGCTAAATTGTCTTGTTGAATCTGAAATTGAAAATGTAATTTATGAGTTTCACAAAGGAATTTGTGGGGGACAACATGCATGGAGGGATACAACATATAAATTTCTTAGAGCATGATATTATTGGCGTAAATTATTTTCAGATGTTAATGCAAAGGTTAGATCCTATATAAAAAGTCAAATTTTTGTAGGAAAAAAATACTTACCCTCCTTACCCCTAGTACCAATTAAGGCCCAAGATTATTTTCAACAATGGGGTTTAGATTTCATAGGATAAATTCATCCTTCTTCTAGTACTCAACATAAGTGAATTCTCACCGCCACCGACTATTTTTCTATATGGGTAGAAGCAATTCCAACCAAAAATGCAACTGATGAAGTGGTAATAAAATTTATTGAAGAAAACATCCTAGCCATATTTGGTTGTCCATGAAAAATTATCACAGATAATGCACAAGTTTTTAAATCTACAACTATGATTATTTTTTCTCAAAAATATAATATAATTCTTGAGCATTCTACTGCATATTATCCTCAAGGAAATGTACTGAAAGAATCTTCTAATAAAAGTTTAATGAGAATTATTAAAAGGATTTCGATTGACAACAAGAAATATTGGCATTCTCATTTGAAGTATGCTCTTTGGGAAAACATAATCAACACAAAAATATCAATAGGTACTTCTCCTTATCATTTAATTTATGGTATGGATGCAATTCTACCTATTAATATTGCTTTTTCTATTATGAAATTATTTGAGGAAATTGGAGAGGAGACAAATGATTTGAAGAGGAGAATTAACCAAATTATTGAAGTCCAACAAATTAGAGAACAAGTCAATGAAAAGTTTCAAGAATATCATGATAGGGTGAAGGCCATTTTTGATAAAAAAGGCTAAGTATATCAATTTTCTTCCTGGAGATTTGGTTTTGAGATGGGATGCTAGAAGGGAAGACCCTGAAAAACATGGAAAATTTGATAACTTGTGGTTTGGGCCATACACGATTGCATTTGTAGAAGGGAGAAATTCCTTCTCTCTTCAAAATTTGGATGGAGAAATTTTGGAAGCACCTGCCAATGGGCGTTATTTAAAGCATTTCTTTTAGTAGTTAGCTTTGTTTGTTTTTCCATTGTAGATATCATTTTGGTTTTGATTTAAATTGGCATTTTATTTTATTTTTTAATCCCCAATGGGTTAATAACTCATTTTATGAATTACAACCTAATTATGGCTAGTTTTTCTTTTCTTTTCTTAGGTAATAAATTTCTTCAAACTGATAGTAATTTTCAGTTGAAGAACATAATTTTTGTTTGTTTGTTATTAATTAGAAGTTTGACTTGGTATTCTTTAAAAGCTAGTTTCAATTTGTTTATTTTGAATAAATGAAGTTAAACCTTTTTATCTTACTCAAATACTTATAGAAATGATAGATCTAGTCAATAGAATTTAAAAGTTAAACATGCTATTTTGACAAGACTGGTGAATTTTTTTATTCATTTCTTTATTTTAATTGAAAAAGTATGTTTAAGGTAATATTTTGAAAATTAAGCTTTGATATTAGATTATAGCTGACCAATTTTCTCTAGGTTAAACTTTAAAATTCAAACATATAAATTCTACCTATAGAAGAAGGTATAGTTAGGATTGAAAGAAAATTAATATCAGAGTATACTTATATGTGTAGGTAGTCCAACTTTATTTTATATCAAAAAAAAATATCATCCCTAATGTTATTTAACACATTGATTACCCCCAATTCTAAGAAATAAAGTAAAATTTTAAAGACATATGGTAAAAGGAACTTCATAATTGATTTCCCCCATCATGTCCAAAAATATGTGATGAAAGGAAATTCATAAATGTTGTCCCTTATCTCAAAATAAATGAAATTATAAATTGAAGTGGTGAAAGTAAATTCAAGTTGGGGCATGTAGATAACTTCACTAGGGCTATGGATGCATGCTAGGAGTGAATCATTGTCTGTGATATTTGTAAAGGTTGTTTCTATATATATATTTACTAGTAGTCTATTATTAATTCTTTTTCTATGATTTATTTATCGTGATCTAAATTTAAATATTATTTCAAGCCTTAAGCAAAGACAAAATCAGTTAGAAATCTAGTCTTTTAGTTACATGTAAATCACTTACTTTAGACAACTCTTGAGCAAATTTTAATAAGGAAATTCTTTATTAGCCTTTCTTGACATCTTTATTCAAGCATGTATCAATTTTGAATATTGACAAATTTATCACTTCTTATGTAAGATTTATCATAAAAGAAAGGATTTAGTTTTTATATTTCTTTGAATACATGTTTATTTTATGAGAATTATGACCGAGTCATTACCCAATAAAGGCACTTGGTATCCATGTTCTTTCATGCCTCACAAGGAGAAACAATCCCTAGATGGAGCCTAATGTTGTAACATAGGTTAAAATTCTAAATAAAAATTCAAAACATTTTTATTAGAATAGACTTTTGAGTTTTATTCTAGATTTTCTTACTTTATTTTTCTTGACTAGTATAGATTTTAACTTTAATCTGAATTTCTTGGATTAATTCTTGTTTTTCATTTTGTGTTAGTGTTTTTATATGTTGGGTTCTAAGTTTTGTTAAAATATAAAGTTGATTTGATTTTTGTTTGGTTATTTTTTAAATTTCTGTATCATTAGTATTTTTATCCTTGCTTTAGTATGTGTAAATAATTAATTTAGGTTTAGATTTTCTCTTATTTGTATTTAATATTTTTTTTAATTGTATATAATGTTTATTGTAAATATTTTTGATATAGATTAAAGTTATATTGTTAAATATTAGTTTTATATACATTTTGGTTATATATTTAGAACTAAATCGTATTTTAATTAGAAATAGTTATTTTTATTAAAGTTTTATAGTATTAAAAACTAATTAAATGATTATGTGCAGATATATTTCAATAAACATGGAGCTAGACAGAGCAATCAAGGACCCACATTATTTCATGGGTCCATATCAATGACCCACATCCTTTTGTGGGTCCCATATATTTTTGTTCAAAGTCCCAATCTCCCGTCATCGGGCCTGTCGGACCACCGGGATGTCAGACCACTGACCTCCTGGATGGTAAAGATTTAATAAGAAATGAACTATAGTCCTGATCTGGTGCCACATCAGCCTCTAGTAGAGCACTGTCAGAACTAGACCAACCAACAAATTCCACTCGAGCACGTGGAGCCCACCATACACACAGATTAACACATCGGGGCTTCATGACACATGTCCCTCTTATCTTCCATTTCAACACCAACGCAAACCAATAGAAGGATTCCACGTAGCCATGGGACCTAGTAGATAACATAAACAATGACTTCATGTCGGACCACTGAACCCCGAGAGTTCACCGCTTCTAGAGAAATATTTCTATAGTCCCTATCTGGTGCCATGTCATTCTTCCTATGTGGCATGCCAGTACATCTCCAATTGTATTCAGTGAATGACTACAATGTGTACACCTGAAAACCTCCAAAGACACAAGTGGACACCATGAAAATATGTGACATGTGTCATGTCCTTTTTCCATCTTAGTTCCATCGTGATCCAATATAGAGTAGCCACGTGTACATATGATGTTATCATGACGTTGTCAAGGTATTAGCCATTTGGATTTTCACAACACATCAAATAAACAACTCATAAAGTATCTGGGATATATCAAATCAACGACCAAGATTCTTTTGGATCTCAGGCATTGGGATATACTGGGAAGGTTAAGCCTAAACTCTTCCGATGATCTGGGGGCTGACATAGATTAGCCAACGTATGCAACCAACTAGGAGGTTCCATGTCATGTTGGGCTCTCTGCTATCAAATCACTGAGTTCCTAGACCATAGTTGCACAACATATCAATCTGATCCAATATGATGTCATGCTAGATCACCAAACCATCACGCACTAGGATCCTAGATCATAGTGCACAGTATATTACCCCAATCAGATGCCACATCATACTGGTCTATCGACCACTAGATAACCAGTCTGTCAGATCTCTTTTCTAAATCTCTTTCCATAATCTCTTCTGGTCCAGTGGAAAACTCAACATTTACACATGGTGTGCCACACCATCTTTCTAGTGTAGCATATTTTAGAACCATTGAGCAACAACCACATGTATAGGTGGAATTCACTAGACACGTAGGAAAATGCATTAGAACCGGGTGAAACATGGCATGTCTTTCTGCCACATCAATGACAACATAGACTAATGAGGGGGTGCCACATGTTTGTTGTGACTTTGGCATGACACTTCATGTCAGGTCATTGGACACCGGGTTTGATTCTTGAAGTTGCATGTTTGTCAAGGAAAGGCCAATCCATTAAATATGGGACCAACTTCTAAAAATTTACATAGCGCACAAGGTTCCATAGCCTATTCATTTGTTTCCAAATCAGTTGGGAAGGCTTGTTCTATATAAATCCAAGAAAACCAAATTCCATGATTAATGTGGGATTAATGAAGGCGGGATTAGTGGTCATGATAGCATACTATGGTTGATCCAACGACTGTTGTTTTTTATGTTTGTTAAAGGTTTACTTTGGTCATCCAACCAATGGAAAAAAAATGATGGCTCGCCTCAATAGCAGAAGAAAATCAAGGATCATCTTATCCAACCAATCCATTTCCATAAGTCAAATATATCACCATATTAAAAATTCTAGGGGAATAGGATCGTGTAAACAATTATGTTGTGATACTTTCTGTATAAAGGCTGGAGAGAATTCAATGTAAAAGGGACTTTTTGGCCTAAAGCATATTGAATCTTTTTCAATAAAATTTTTATTTACAAAAATAAAGAGATTATTCCATTTTGTTTCATGAGTTTACGTGCTTCTCCTTCAAGTTTTCGCATGTTTCTATGAGTTATTTTCTTCAAATTAATTTTCTAGTGTTATAAGTGCTGCAATTTGGTACAAATTCCACTGCAGTAAGTTTTCTAGATGATTATTGAGGTTCAACATTTCCTCTATTTTACTGTGAGTAAAATAATACCTGCACTTCAATATTTTGTTTATAATTCTCAAATAATTTCATGAAATAGGTAAATTTGTTTTTATTTCTTCAATTAGAAAGGAAGTAATATTTATCTTTATTGGATACATTTCTTCTTGTTTCCATTTTTTTTTATATCTCAATTCCGCTTTTCATATTATTAAACTTTGAATGAACTTTATGAATTAGATCTTGCCTCTTTTTTTCTGGTGGTCAATGATTGAAATCTCAGATTAAAACTAGGGATTAATGGTCTTATTATAAATTGAACCATTTCTTTGAGATGCCTTGATATTTTTCTTTGAGACTAGAAAAATCTTAGGAATAATACTCTGGATGAGGGGAATTTTACCCAATTCCCTTCAACAATATTGCAGCATAGCTACATAAAATTAATACCTGCATGGCTGCTTAGAAAATTTAATACTATATGACTAGCTTATATAAATAGGGATTCCATGTCTCTTTTAGTTCCTCTTAAACAACACTTCAACTTCCTATTACTTCCTTTATATGGATAACTCCCATATGCAACAATATCAACAGTAACACTTTCATCCATGCAATAATCCAGTAGCACTTTTATCAGTGCAATAAAATTCCACTCTCTTCTTATACAACAACCATCAATAACAACCTTCATATCCATATATACAATAATAGACTGCTCCTAGTCTTAACATGGTGTATATATATATTAACAAATCCACATTCATTAATACATACTTTTATGCATTAATAATGTATCCTTAGTAGGCTCATAAATGCATGTGCATTTTGGCCTCTTGTGCTATGTATGGCTGCCCAATAGGCCCTATTATGATTGCTACTACAACGCTTGCAAAACCCTCTTTCATCATTCAAAATTATCTTTGTTGTTCTTGGTTGTTCTAAATTCTCACTATAATAATTGCAAATGATTATTTCTACCTTGAGCACTTTTATGGCCAATACACTCTTAGCCACTTTTACATTTTTCAACCATACATTATGCAGTTATTTATTCTTTAGCACTCATTTATTACTTGGATCCCTCTAGCCCAACACATATATGTCTAAATTACATATCCATTCATGCTCTATTTTTAACCTCGGGTCTTCAACACCCATTTACTTTACTGTATCAAACTGAATTAGCTTTACCTCTCTGAATCACTTCCGTTCTTGTGGTTTATTGAACAATTCTCCTCTTCTTTCTAGACCCATTAAATCTCAACTTGACCGACATAATCAATTATACCTGCACATGCGACCTCTTCTGCTTCCGTATTCATGGAAATCACTTTTAGAGTAATAAACATTACCGTTATTGAACACCATGAACTCCATTGGTAATTCTATCCTCTTGGAGTAACACCAATGGATCCTTTCCACTTGAGATGGTTCTCTCATGTACCATCTCTCTCTCTTACTAAGTTAAAATTAGAACCACTTTCTTCTTCATGATCCCTTATTGATTATCCTTTCAGGAAATCACCTCCATACTTAGATCCTTTTTAATTGTTATCCCACCCTACTTTGGAAACGTGTTCAATACTTTTGAACTGCACTCAAAATCTCCCTAGAATCAACAATACCTTCATTGTTGCCATAGCTCTTTGAGTGTTTTCATAAACTCCAAATCACTTGGAATCCACTTAGTGGTACCTTTTTCCTACTTCCTCTAATTACTACTAGACTTATTCCATTATGTAATTCACATAGATTTATGTAATGCATTTCCTTATAAGTATGGTTGTATACTTCTATATCTACTTTTCATATGGGGAAATACTTTTAGACATATGTTGGCATCCTTTAGAATTCCTTCTCCTTCAATAATTCACCTTTGAAGTTCTGAAATTCCTACCATACTTCCACTACACCACCTTGATAATAGTAATGGAGGTGATACCCCCAAAATTATAGAGATGACTCTTGGAGATGTTTCCCTTATCTCCAAGTATACACTCTATATTTATCTATCATAAGGATACAATTTTGACATGTCTATCCTTTTAGAATAGTCCTTCCCACAATATATTACTTATCTTTACATTGACACACTTTATAGTGAATGGACCTCCACTACCTCATCTAGTAATACTTTACACTTGTGCTCTGATCCTACTGAGCACTCTTATTATCATAAGTGGATTTATTGTAGTGGATTCTCAAGCCTTCGTCGCTGCACCTATAATCATACCTTAACATTCTTCAGTCTTTTCCTTTGATAATATTATGAAGTATTCTTGAAATAACCCTTTGTCTTCAAGTGCCTCTGCTCATCCTTGATACCGGGTCCAAACTCTTTCATACACTATGAAACCATTCTTCCATATGAACCTATGGTAAATGTATTATAATGTACTGTAGATGTCATTCCTACACATCATCCACATATGATATGCATAATTTTCTCAAAAATTCTATCCCCAAACAAGAATTTCATTAGGGGTTTTCTTATTTTTCCCTTCAAACCCAAATGTATGATCAACAACTACTTAAGGAACCAAATGATCTTGATATCATCCTTCTTTGAAGAGGACTTGCAACCATCCACATGACCAGTACCTTAGGCATAATCATACTTATGTTTCCTTCCTTTATGGAAATAGTCAACAATAATTGATTCTTTCCCAATTGCTATAATAGCCTTTATAATTCAAAATACAACTTGGCAATTACAATCATTACTTAGGGAAGTAAAATTCCCAAATACAAATTCCTTTGTGTCTCACTCTATTCTTGGTCATCAAACCTTTATTAGGGAAATATTTTTCCTAGATACCCATTCACTGGTTCTTGTGCATACTAAGTCATTCCCATATGGTTACCATCCACCTCTGGATGTCCAACTGACCCATCAAGATATAACTCCAGAAACATATACACGCCTTTCCTTTTAATATCCCCAGAAACCCTATTTTTGACTGCCTATGGATTTTACCACTCAATTGACATTTCTGTGTTGATGTCTAGACTCCTCTATCCAAGATATTCCCAACAAGTTCATATTATCCTTAATACATCAATTATGTAATTGATTTCCTTCCCATCCAGGCCTAGTGTTGAAATTGGAGCTCTAATACCACTTGTAACACATCCAACCCCCTAAGTACCCTTTTGAGGGATGGGGTATTAAATTTTTTGATTTTCCTAAACCTCCTTGAATCCATTTAAAAATGACACCACTGTCTTCTGTTTGCTAATATCTTTCCAATGACTGTAAGTTTTCTCAAAACAGAGCTAGGGATAAAAAGTTATGCCATTTTAAATATTTAGAGCCTTTATTGGCCAAAGGCTTCTTTATTGCCACATGGAATCCATGTGGCTCCACATCATCATGCCCATTCTACATGGAACTGGCATGTCCTACCTTCTCCTCCAAGCAGGGCATGATTGCTGGTTGTGCATCGATGTGGAGCTGGTGTGGTGCCTTCCACCTAGCCACTAGATCCTCGACATATTGGCCCTCAGGAACGCTGGAACTCGGTCCTTTAATTATTTGTATATCCCAGAAAGGTTTGATCTACAATGAGTTGGTTTTTAGGACACATGGCCCTATCCACAACATGTCACATTTTTTTGATACGTTTCCCAACCATTGTATGCCACCTGGAATGACATGTGGCACTTGTACTTCTTTGACACATGGAACTCATTTTCCACTTGCAACTTTGCCCAAATATGGAAAATCGATGTGACACATGGCACTGTCACCACATCATTAAACTTGGGCCATTCATAGCATGACACGTCACCACCTGGTACCAAATGTTGGGACTTTCTTGATGAAATGTAACTACGAAAATCCCTCGAATCCCAACTTTCGAGGATTAGGGATGGTTAATTAGGGTAATATCGTGATTACGAGACATATTATTTCGTTAATTCTCAGGGTTATTATTCTACAATATCTATGACTGGGATCTCTCACACTTTGATCAGATGACTATTATGGTTCCTTCCACAACTCTAGTGTGGTAGCGGCTCTAAGGATCAGATGGTGGAGATTTAGAGCATCGTTCAAAAGATCGACGATTCTAGTAAAAATATGATCTCAAACCTCATCACTTTCCCTTTCTCCTATAACCTAAAATTCTTTAGGTCCACCATCTGGTGATTATGGGGTAATTAATTACATTAATCCCTAGGATTATGAGACATTTAATTACATTAATCCTTAGAATTATGACTTGTGGGATTTACTAAGGAATTTCAATAGCTAACATATTTTGGCTAGTAGATCTATCAGCCGATAATTCAAATACATTGATGCAGAGGGCTTAAGCCTATCAAGGCCCATACTCTACTCATCCATAATCAGATGTGGACATGTGTCAACCCTATAACACTATGGCTTCCAAGTTGGAACACTACGTCACCATGATGTCCTTCTCTCTCTCTCTCTCTTACTTATGTAACGAGGCATGAAACTAGGCACTGGAACCCTGGTCCTTGGACATTTACGTATCGAGACTTCCAAAAGGGACTTGGACTTAGAATTCTTCTAGGTTTCAATTCCCTGGGTCACGAAAATTCCTCCTAAGCTTGGTTACAAAACGCGATAGTCAATATTGCTTGGTGTTCATATATGAATACTGATATTCGATTGTTGACTTTCACAGGGATTTTGTTGATTGGACTTAGTTCGATACTTTTCCTCCATTCTACGATAGTTTTTCCTCATTGTTTTACGAGTAAATTTCAAAGGGTGAAAGCTTGTCGATAGACGAGTGAGATCGATGGTTACTGAGTCTCTCCAGCTTCAACATGAATTAAACGATTATGGCAAAGATTATTTTTGGTTTATTGGCATTCTCTCTCCTCATATGTAGATATTATGATTAATTCATTTACAGGTTCTATCCATAACCAAGAAAATATGTCAGTGGTGAAAGTCTATATAATTTCATATTTACCAAGAATGTAGACATACAATTGATACATGGATTAATTCCTATTGCACATATTTAACTATTCATGATTGCATTCATATGAAAGAGACACTTATGCAGTGTCCTTAATCACTCGAATAGAAAATATTGTGCTAAACATAGTCACAATCCATAAATCAACATACATATCTATAGCATTACAGGCTACCATCCATGCATAACAATCCAATTATACTGAGTAATCAAGATACTTATCTGATAAATAAGACACCAACTACATTCACACCTCCGACTTTCCTCCCATCCTTATACTCTGTTGCTCATAAGCCAACAAGTGGTCACCCTAGAGCTGGGGCTTAAACTCCACTTGGGAAAGGTCTCTCAAAAATAATAATATTCCAATTCAGTTTAACAACCAACCTATAATCTCTCATTCCCCACATGCTTGTCCCACCCCAGGAAGTGTACCCCTTCTCTTCTCAATAGTCTTTCAACTTCCCCACTTCCCTTTTGGAGCTTCAACAACAGGCTAGACAAGAAGTAGTTGCAACTTGGCACCTTGGGAAAACGATTCCCAACAATTCTCTCATCTGGAGAGAATGATTATGGGCCTAAAAACCTGTTTATTCAATAACACTTCTCTCACCTAGAGAAAATTCTCACAGGCTTGAAAACCCACCTCTTCATCACCACTTCTCTCACCTAGAGAGAATTATTATTGGCCTGACAACCCTCATCTTCAATTGCACACAAGTATGAAAAACCGATTCATCAACTCAATCCTACAAGAAAACTGGTTATAAGAAACTACCAAGCTTCAAAGTACATGTACTGTGAGGGATAACATCCAGGTACATATGGTAGGAGGAAGAGAAAACACGAGCGAATGATCGTCAAAATGATAGGAAAACTTGGGAAAATACACTAAGTTTCCCCAATATAATTGCATGCACATAAAGTGACACTTGTCACCTTATGGTCCCCCCTTTGAGCCCACTTGGTGGTTCGTTCCCTTTCTTTGGGAACTTAGGATAGTATAATGTATCCCATAAATTATCTTTTAGGAAGTATTATTAAAATATTCCCTTGGCCTAAGCCCCTTAGGTTTATCCCCTTAATATGAGACTCTTATCCCCATTTCCCTCTCTAGTGGAGTTTAGCATCCTTACTCTTTTTTTCGTCTGGTATGCAACAATGGTGTGATTTTGTTAATATTTGAGTGATTACATTTTACAATAATAGACATGCTAGCCTTTCATAATCTAGGCTCTTCATCCTAATAATCACATAAGCACTCGGGCCCATAACATCTTGACTCACCAACCTATATAAAATAAACATATGTACAATTATAACTGGGAATAAACCTAGAATACTACACAACACCACATCCACAACCATACAAAATCAGGTTCCTCATCCAAGGAAGAGATCTTCATGTTAGAAAATAGTGCAACCTACCGTATGGCATCAATCCCTTCAAGGATGAGGTATTGTGTGATGTCTCCCCACTTGAAGTTTGTGATGTTATTTTAGGCCATCCATATATGTGGAAACATCATGCTATATATGAGTCTAGAACTTATAGTTTCATCATTAAAGTGGGCATAAAACTGTACAAGATACTAGAGGCAGCTCAACCTACCACAATTTCTTTCGTCTTAGCTAAGCAGTGTAGGAAAATAATCTCGTATACTAGGAAATTTTTCCTCTTCATGATTCACTCTCAAAATTAATGGAATGTTATGGCCTCATCCATGGCCTCCACACAGGGCTCCTCTATGTAGTATAAGTAAGTGGACAAAGTCATGGAATAATACCAAGATAATTTCTCATCACCTACCAGGGTGCCTCTGCATGGTCAGGTCAAGCATTCAATTGAGTTGAACCCTGGAATGCCTTTTCCTAATGGTCCAATGCATTTGTTGGAAGATTGGTTGTTGTCATTGATGTCAACCCTACTCATGGGTTTTGGACCACAAGATTGATGAAGGTATTTGGACATGAAGGAAAATGCACATGCAGATACAACACCCATGGATGGATAGTATACATCATGTTGTTTCTGGTGGTATGTGGCATGTCACATGGATCCTCATGGTTGAGGAGAAATGAATTTTTGAAGATGACAATGTGAATTGAAGAAGCAAGTACATGTAGGCCCTAAAGATAATTAAAGAAAAGAATTACAAAATAAGAAAGTGTCAGGTCGGCCCTAATGTTAAAAGGAAGTGACATAAATGGTATAAATAAACATCATTACACATTCATTTAATACAAGTAGAATTTCATAGGTAATAAGAAGAAAAGAAGGTCTGATTTCAAGGGAGGATGAAGTCTTTTGGTGATGTGTTATAAGGTATGTTATTTTCAGGTCATATTACCATTTTTTCTATAACTTTTTTTCTATAATGATTCAGATGGTGAAATATCTATGGTGTTGATAAGACATATCAAGGTACCTCTGGTAAAAATTTCATATCTTGATTCGCTATAATTATGGGGATACACTTTGTGGAAGATAGGGTTTGTGACCACTCCTGAAGCTAATCAATAAACAAGTGTTCCAGGTAAAACATTCATAACTTCTTCATACAGAATCCAAATGAAGTGGGACCACTTCCATTGGAAAGAGTACATATTGTAATTTCTTGTGTGCAAGTTTCAGAATCATATGTTAAATATTGAGTGCGGGGCATGCTGTACAAGTTGGGTCTTCTGAACAGACCAGAATTGAATAAAGTCTACCATTCTTTCTATAACCTCTTTTTGGGGAGGATTCAAGGAGTG
>ML800952.1:358282-373929 GCA_009831015.1 Picea engelmannii | reverse complement strand
TTTATTATCTCTCATATATTCTTGGGTGGAAGGAAGGGGCAAGGATGGAGAGTTCAAATCTCTCTTGATATTGGAGGATTGTATCTTCCTCTTGGAGGTTTATCCCTCCCTCTACATTTGGAAGCTGTAGCTACCTTTGGAAGCTGTAGCTACCTTTGGAAGTCATTACTTCCCTTGAACAAAAACTATTGATTATTTCTCATATATTGTGCATGGTGTATTGTGGTGTATTGGTGTAACTCTTATACTAATGTTCATTTCTCATTGGATATAATTGAATGGTTTAAGTATAAGTTGAAAAAGGTTTTTAAATTGTACTTGATACTGATTCACCCCCCTCTCAGTATCAACAACATTGGTGCTCTCTCCTAGAAAATGAGTAAATCAAGTACTAGATTCAAGAGATGCACAAAAAATGACACATTCGACTAAGCTCCTCACCCTGTGGAAGTCAAATCGTGCTTGTGCAGAAGAAAGATGAGACCTGGTGAATCTATTTTGATTACAAATCTCTGAAAAAAATCACAGTATGGAACCAATACCCAATTCCATGAATTGACGACCTTCTTGACTAGCTCATTGGGGCCAAGTACTTTAGTAAGATTGATCTAGAGTCTTTATACTACCAGGTCCACATAGAACATATTGATGTATGGAAGAATACTTTCAAGTCTAAAGAAGGTATTTTTGAATGGTTGGTCATTCCCTTTGGCTTGAGGAATTCCCCAACAACTTTCATGAGGTTGATGGATGACATCTTGCGAACCTTCACCAATTCCTTTGTGGTTTTATATCTGGATGAAATTCTCTTCATCCGAAAGAGTTGGATAGAACACTTGCAACACATTCATCAGGTCCTCCATACTCTGTGGAAACACAATCTATATGCTAACCTAGAGAAATGCTGCTTTGGCATGAACAAGGTCCAATATCTCAGACACATCGTATATGAGAATGGGGTTCATGTTGATCCAGCCAAGATCAAATTCATTTTTGATTGGCCAGGCTCAACAACACTCACCGAGATTTAGAGATTTTTAATCCTTTCCAAATTCTGTCATAGATTCGTATTGGGGTTCTCCCATATCGCATGGACTCTCAAATAAGTGACCAAGGGTGGTTGAAAAGCCTCATTTTTTGTGGGGAAGGTTACAATAGAAATACTTTGATGATATAAAACATTGCTTATGCTTAGTCCTAATGATCACCTTACCTAATTTACAATAATCATTTGAGATTGAGATTAATTCTTTTGATTATTTTGTTGGTGTCATTCTCATTTAGCATGGTCATCTGGTCGCCTATCATAGTGAGACACTCTTAGATGTCATTTGTAAGTAACCCACATATTAAAAAGTAATTTATTCCATCATACAAGCCTACCTCTAATGGAAGGATTACATTCTAGGGAAGTATATAATCATCCATATGGATCACAAGCCTTTGTAGTTCATGTAGAGACAAGGAAAAATGTAGAATGACCATGATCAAAATTTATCCACATACTTGCAGTAGTTTCACCTCAACATTAAGTATAAGAAAGGGAGCACCAATCATGTCATTGAATACCTCATTCAACCTACAGATTCAACACTAACAACATTTCTCGACTCTTGTGAGAATGAGACCTCCATGTGGTCCCAACTCTATGACAATGATCCTGACTTCGCTACAATGTACTAGATGTTTGGAACAAGCACGACCATTGTTGATTTTTATCTTCAGGATGGACTTCTATGCCATCTGGGTCATCTTTGTGTTCCTTCAAGTGAGCATACAAAGATGATTTTGGAAGCCCACTATAGTCGGGTGGTAGGACACTTTGACATGGATAAGACATTGGTAGTACTACAGAGGTATTTCTTTTGGACAACACTTCAATAGGATATTGGTTAGTATATTAGATCTAGCACTGCCTACTCTATTTCGAAGCCAACAATTAAAAAAAAATGACTATATAACCCTCTCCCTACTCTCGAATGACCTTGGGAATCCATATCGATGGACTACATGTCAGGTCTCCCCTCAACTAAGCATGGAAATGACTGTGTATTCGTGGTTGTTGATTGATTCTCCAAGATGGCCATTCTAGCCTTATGCAAGAAGAGTATCACAACCGAGGCCACTGCCAAGATATTATTTGAGCGTGTATGGGTACACTTTGGATTTTCATAGACCATCATATCATATCGAGACAAAATTTTCTTGAGCACATTTTTGTTGAGCCTCTATTCATTCTTGGACACCAAGTTCACCAAATCCACTGCCTTCCACCCTTAGACTAATGGAAATATAGAGGTAATCAATATTATGATCGTGCATATATTGTGCATGTAGAAATACAAGAATCTACGTACATGGGATGCGATCCTTCCTTATGTCCAACCCATCTAGAATAGATCCCTCCATAGCTCGACTGGACACATCCCTTTTCAAGTGGGCCTGGGATTTCAACCATTGGGCCTGATTGATGTAGCACTTCCCCTTGCATCCACACATGAATAATCTTCCCATGCCCAATTTGAGGTAAACAAATCCACCAAATTCATTGAACGAATTTATCACATCCACCACTAGGTCCATGATATTTTGCAGAAAGCCATTGCTAAGTACAAGCAACACCATGACCAACACTTGGTTCCCCACAAGTTTCAGGTGGGAGAGAAGGTTTGGTTACATTTGCAGAAAGAACACCTTATAGGACCCCATCTGAAGTTGTGTCCACTTCACTCTGGCCCTTACACCATCACCAAGGTCATGGGTGATAATGATTTTGAGTTAAGTATTCCCCCCTTCCTTGGCTTGGACCCAGTATTCATTGTGGACCTCCTTCAACCATATTTTCCACCACTACTAGACACATTGGAAGTGGCAGATCAATTGACACCTGTGGAGATCAACCCTAACTACATGGAAAAGGAAACCACTTATTGGATCATGGAAAAAAAGGTTAAGGGAACCTGCCAACAAAAGATCCAACTCTATCGGGTTATCAAAGAAGAGAAGCTACTACACCAAGGCAAGTGGCTCACTAAGCATCCAATTAGCGGAAGTTTCCCCATTTGGTGGGGGAACTAAACACCATGGATACCATTTCTTCCTAAGGGGGGAAGACTGATCTAGGTGGACATTAGTGGCCACCCACCCATTCCACTGGCTCAAAATATAGTTTCCATCTTGAAAATTTTCTATAGTTTTTTTGGGTCATAAACTTCTGAGGCCATTTTGAGGCCCTAAACAACATTTTTTTGATGTGGTAGCAACCAATATCTGCTAGAGGCTTCTATTGGGTGATTAGTAATGATAAATACTAGGACATACATTTCCAACGGGGTACCGATCACCTCAAACAAATATTGTTTACAAAAGTTACTCCCTCGAGAAGTTGACATGTCAACTACCCCATCGAGGCCCACAAACCTTTTGGCATTTCATCTTCCAGGGTTAGGGTTTTGGATGTTTATGGTTTTCTCATTTATGATTTATGTTAAAAAGGCCTTTGGAGCCTTATTGTAATCATAGTATTGTGAATCCACATAGCCTTCAAATCTCTTCTCAGATATAAGCTACCACCATTCTAGTGAGTTCATTTCACTATGTATTTTCTTTTACAGTCTCTACATATTTGATTCTTTAATATAAATTGAGTATTATTATATCTCTGTGTTTTTGTCTCATTTCCGTGTTTCATTTCATTTCCTCATAAATCTTTATTAACTTCATAGGCATTATGATGGATATTCCTTTCGCATCATATTTACACCTTACAAGGTGGTTGTCAGCATAGTAACTATGAGATGGTTAGTTAATTAGGAAACTATGCCAATTTCAAGGACCATGATGGCTTTAGCATCCAAATAAAATCTAGTTGGTTACTGGGTTACACACACACACACACACACACACACTTACATTGACCTCACTATTAACAAGGCATTGAAATGAGTGTTATATTGTAACGTCCCACTCTTGCGAGAACATGTTATTGACTTATTCTTTGAGGACACTTGCGTGCAAGTGATCAAGTTTCAGTATATGGATGTCTATTTGCTTATAGATTCTTATGATTATGTTGATGGATTATGATGTTATGTTGTTGGATTTCTATGTATTGATAGATGCTATTTACGAGTTTCCCTTGAGTCTATAGGACACTTGATAGAGTGAGGTTGTTGATGACATCAATGGACCTCCTTGGACTCCAGATTGAGTCAAGGAGTGGACTGTATTGGTTTGGGTATTGCTATTTATGCATATGTGACATATGATCGGGTATATTATGATTTTGTTTATGGATCATTGATAATGTTTTTTTGATGGATGCAGGTTGATGATTGCTTGCTAATAATACTCACATAAGGAGTAAAGGGGCCATGCACAACAACTAGATATTGAGGGAGATGTGTGGCAAAAACCCTGTCACAACCTACTAGCACTCCTGATGTGGGTCAGATTGTAGGCTAACGATTACCTAGTTCGAGAGATCCATGATTTCGTGAGGGAAGATGGAGACATTCGATCACGAAGATTATAAGGAGCATGTAATAAGGCATGGTATTTATTCCTTAGAGACCCTTAGTCTCTCACAAGGTTGCCTAAATGGAGTATTGACTCCAAGGGTTGGAAAACTACTAAAACTAGTCAAAGGTGAGTGGTACCATTGGAGAACGTAGTGCGTCTTAAAGGGCATGCCACGCGATTAAAATTTGAATTAAAGGTGAGTGTAACCCTTGGAGAATGGAGTGCATCTTGAAGGGAATGTCACGGTATAAAAATAATGAGTCAATGAATCTAGGTGGCCTAAAAAACTTGAGCGAATGTTAAACCTTAAACCTTGAGCACCTACCGAATTAATTAATTAACTAAAGAATGAACTTATTAAGCATAATCCCTAAGGGTCTAGGAGTTTTCAATTAAAGATTTAACTAATCCTAAGTCTAAGTAAGTGAGAAGACTAAAAGCTAAATTTTTAAATTAAATAATGAGGGATGAAATAGATCAAATTAAGAAACAATGAAAATAAAAATAAATCCTAAGGAGAGATTAATAAACTTGTGCAAGTAAATACTAAATTATAATTTAAAGTGAGAAAGGAATAAAGCATAAAAATATCTAAGCATAGAAAAGTATCTAGTCTAGTCTAACTAAAGAACTTTCCTAAATTAAACACAACTCAGTTTTAGAAGGACGTTAGTCATTAAAAGGGAAATAAAGGGAATAAAGGGACATTAGGAGTGATTTTAGGAGCGCTTTTAGGTTGGGTTAGGGAAATTGACATTTAATTTAATTAAATTATGGATTTATTAGTGCAGCTAAGGGAACCAGTGAAAAATGTATGGGGGAAATAATTACTGATTAAATTATAAAAAAAATGAAAAAAATGTGCAAATGGAAAGTTGTCACCAAGAAAAATTCTATAAAGGAAATGGATGAGAGGAGGAATGGATCATGACTGGTATGAGTAAGGTTATGCTATAGAAATTTTGACTGGTTTTTACTTGTGAGAGTTGGGATACCAAGCTTGAGAGAGAGAGAGAGAGTGGTGGCTCTACCTTGTGAGGGGAGATGGGAGATAGAAAATGCAGGTTGTGGTTGTGTGTGGCCCCTTTGTGGCTCGGGGGAATAAGGGGGAAGAAGAGTACCCCTAGCATTGGCTGGGAGGTACTGGTGAATTCTTCATGGTTAGAAAGTGGGGAGCTGGACGGAGTGCAAGGGCAGGAGAAAATATTCAAATTTCAACTCCCCAGATAGGGTATTTTTATTTGAAATTGGACTTGTAAAATATTTAAATTGTAAATGAGTTTTAACAATTGCTGCAACCATTTGTATTCAGAATATCGATTGATAATTTCCTTGACGTTGATAATTAATTTTGTATGTGACGATTGGAGAGTATATCTTGCGTTCTTGGATCAAACTATAACTTTAATAAGATTTCCGTTCTAAAAGGGTTGCTTGCTTTTCCCACCAATCAAATTCTCAACGATGAGGTTATTCATGTTTTTATAATATTGTTATTAAATTTTTCATATATCTTATTTTTGGGATGTATTTTAAAAAGATTAATTTTGTTCATCTAAAAATTTCTATCTTTATGTTATTATCCTCTTGAAATGATTCAAAACCTATATCGAAACCTTTTTAAAAGAAACTCCTTGTTATTATGAAAACCAATTATGTTCTTCGTCTCTAGGAATGACTATAAATTATGCTCATAACTCAAAACCTAGATAATAAAGGAACTGTATGCTATTATGGAAACTTGTTCTGTGTTCTTCACGATTAACACAACTTTCTTCTGAGCTATGAATATCTTATTATTATCCACTGTTTAGGATTAACGCTTCGTTCTTCTGATAACTTGAAATCCAAATTTCTTTTGTAAAAATAAGGATTGATTGGCGCTGTCACCAATATTGTGTATGTATGATAAAATGTTTGTTCTGTATTGTATATTCTATGTTTTTAACAGTTTCTATCTGCGTTTTTATGAGGAGTAAAGGCCATGTGCCCTCCTTCTCTTACCCAATGATTTGGGTGTCCCTTCTCTGTGTTTTTGGGGAGCTAAAGGATCTGCATCTCCACCTTTTTCCCAACAAATGTTCTTCATAAACTCGACATTTTTCTTTGCTCAACGATTCAACCTTTTCCCATCGATTTTCCTTTTTCCCTATGCGTTTGCAGTTTGGAGGATTACAACCATTGCAATCATTTATTACTTAGATATTTTTAATTTACCCACTGCGATTTGATAAGGAAATTTCGAACTCTGTGTTGAATCCACTTGCCCAACAAATTTTACTAAACCCCTGCGTTTGTCTTTATGATTTCTGGATTATTTTCTGAGTGGATTAAGGTTGCTGTATTTTAAAACCTTTTCACCCAAAGTTAGTGCTCCCTCATGGTGTTTTTCCCCTTTAATCATCTTGGTGTATGGAAACTAAATTTTTCCTCTCCCTTTCACATAGACAACATTTTGGGCCAGTATTTTCGCCCAACATTGTGACTTAATATCTGCTAGTTTTTCTCCAAAATCGCCCAAGGAATTGATCCCTTTTTACCTCTTTATTACACATAGATTCTGTGTGTTTCCATTAAAGACTCAACATTTCTTCCCTTCTAATTTCTTCGTGTTTTAGACCATTTCGCCCAGAATTTCACCCTTCTTCCTGGCGTTTCCACTTCCTGGAATCATCTCTGCATAAGACACCTACAATTCGCCCCAATTTAGAATTTTCTCCTGGTGATGTTACCTTGTGATCCAACTGTTTTCTTCTGTGTTTAATTTACTTCACTTTCACTGCAATTTTTCTTAAGAAGGGATTGTGTTTTCCCTATTCTGTAGCTGCGTTTTTCCCCTTTTTATGCCATACATTCAACTTGCTAATTGGGTCATTAAAATCCTTGTGTGCATGTTTATGTAAGTTAGTTGGGAGGTTATATCCATCCTTAATCTAGTGTGTTGATCCTTTAATTATGTCCTTAAACGAAAATTTTAAAGCAGCCTTGTCCTCTAGTGTTAAGGTCTAGTGAGATGGTGTGGTACCTTGTGTAATGGGTGTGATATCTAGGCTTGAAACCTTATGGTATTACTTAGTTAAGTTAAGTCTTTAAAAGTGTATTTTATTTGCGCCACAAGGTGGTGAATGACTCAGTAGCTTGAAGTACTTGAGACCTGATGATGCTCTAGTTTGAACCTAATATAAACTTGGTAAAATTACTCACATCTCATAATCATGAAATAACCTTTAGACTTCTTGTGCAAATGTAAATTAAATGGGATGAATGATTGAATTTAGGTGATTAGATTTCCTCGTGAAATGAAATAATTGATAGTTTACTCTGACGAAGTGAATATTTAATGATTGATGAATGAATAAGTTATTAGTTTACTGGCACCATGAATTTAATATCGATGTATGACTAGTTAAGTAGTTAGTCATCATTGTGCCATGAAATTTAGCTTGAGAATACTCTTGCACCATTTATCGAGGTGTTGGTTTATGTTTAATTTAGTATTTAGATCATGTGCACAATCGGAAAATGATGTAATTGTTGCTTAATTTTAGTGATTGATTAACCATGTGCCTTGAATAAATAGATGTATGCTTTTCACCTTGAAAATAAATAAAGTGATTACACTTGCGCCTCAACCTTTGTCGTCGTATGATTGATGAAGTATTTACATTTTCTTGCACCTTTGAATTTAATGTTGATCACTCTTGCATTGTGAATAAGTTGCTAATTCATCTTGTGTCATGAAGTTATGTCAATATATGACTGATTTAGTAACTAGTTTTATCTTGTGCCATTAATTAAGTTGACATGTGATTGTTCTAGAGTTTGTTTACTCTCTCGCACAATGAATATTTAATGTTGATGAATGATTTTTAGAATTTGATATCACATGCGCCATGAATTAAATGTTGATGTATGATTGATAAAGATGATGATTACCCTTGCGCCATGATTAAGTGATGATTATGATTGATTGATTTATCTAGTTGATGTTGGATTTGATTGTTAGTGGGATGTAGTCACCTCCTTCTTCCTCATAACAATCACCAACCCTAAGACCTTAAATGGTCAAAATCAATTGGATCATGGTCTTGAGCGTTGCTTATGTGTCCTGGAGGTCCTAACCTTGCAGGGTAGGTTGGGAGGGTAGTCATTTTAATATTCATTATCTGGTTGATCATTGTTTGTAATTGTTTCAATTTGATTGTGATGTGCTAAGTGGCGACACCATTTATGTTGTGTGTCACTATCCTTTAAATTGATGCGTTGAATGCATCTTTATTGATTTCAATGATGAATAGATGGTAATTATTACACTTGTGATGTCGTTGATTTTTTCATTGCTATGATTTATACTATTGACGTTAAATTTCCTAATGCATATATGTATATTTTGTTTACCTTTTTTCTTTGCTTTCCTAGTCATAACGGAGGAGTCGTTACATATGGTATCATAGAGGGTTCAACCCCGCGACTTGGGATCATTACTCCTTCCATGGTATTATACACTTGATTAATAATTTATCACTAATTAAATTGAATTATTTCCCTGTAGGTAATCATGGTTAGAGGACATCGCGGAGGCATATGACGTGGTGCTAGGGGAGGAGTCACAACACCTCCAGTAGCATCCATGCCAAAGGGATATAACCCCCAAGGAGAAGAACAAGTCATTAGATAGGAGAAAATTGTTGTGAGGGATGTGGTTGGGTTGATGAGGTCATTTCAGAGGATGTATGAGGCCTTGATTAACCGTCTAGATAGAGATGAGGCCAGGGTGCCTGTACCCCCTGAGGGTCCATAGCGTGCCCCATTCGGTACTGGAAATGTTCACAGAGAACTCAAGAAGGTCAAGTTTCTTGATTTCTTGGGTGCCATGGACAATGCACTCACCGAGGCATGGTTGGAGAACATGGAAATGTGCTTCACACTTTGCGATTACACCTCCAACATGAAAGTTCACATGGCGGTATTTCAGCTGAAGGGGTGTTGGCACAGGGGCAGACCCAGGGTTCAACGCTCAATAACACACCAACAAAACCCTAACTACCGGCCCTTTCGGAAATACCTACAAAGCAGATGAAGTCTCACCCGAGATAGAGGTAGGGGTGGTTGCAGGACTCAGATGTTTGCAACCTTAGATGGGACACATATCTGTGATTATAGCACTTAGCAATCATCTAGCATGGTTTATCCATAAATATTCAACCCTTACAACACTTCAAAAATAACACAAAGTATCGCAATGAGTACTTAGATCTAAGATAATTCAACACTTAGCCACAACAAGATAGATCAGGTTCATTAGATCAAGAACTAAGCACCTTACATATTATATCTAACATTCATTCCTATCTCAGAAGCACAAAGCATAACTAAATCTATTTAATCACATCAAGCACTTATCCAAGAAGGAGATAAACACATTAGGTCAAAGCATAGAGCACAATACACAAAGTTACTGTGGTTCACCCCCACCCTGGGGCTACGTCCACAAGATCTTCTTCTTTATTATCTCAGTCAAGCAGTTATAGCACAAAGCTTCAACTATCCTTGCTTTGCACAGGACATAAGATCTATTTAGCTTGCTAAATCCTTCTTCCTTGCACTCCAGCACAAAACAACTTGTGAGCTTCTCACAATCATGCACAGAGCATTTACAAGATACATCTGATCACACAGATCTAGTCCTGGCACTAAGCCATCAACTATACATCACATAGATTTACTACTCTCCCCTTTATCTTATTACATTGCCCAAGTATCTATTTATAGATTACAAAAATGGGCCTAAATGTGGGTGAACCCACGGGCCAACATCCCTTTCCCGTTACATTAATCCAAAACCCTAAAGGGACCCAAAAATAGGTCTAGTTTCCCTAATTTCCGCTTCGCGTTGCGCTCCATCTTTGGCAAGATGTCAAAGTCCCAAAAATGGTCAAATATGATCAAGTATTCTTCAAAACTTGGTCAAGGGACAATAGGCCCCCAACACTCACCTGTGACTCGTCCCGAGTCACTCTGGTTTGATCAATTCTGCCTTGAATTCCTCGAGCTTGGCTCGAGCTGCTTCGACCTGCTGCAGTGTGACAACCTCTTGCTCATTAAATTCCTGGATCACTGTGTCATTGAGTGGTCCTTCCAGGCGCTATTATATAGTGATGACAACCTGTTCGAGTTCAGTTCCCTTGATTTCAAGTTTAGCGAACAGTTGGCATGCCTTTTCTTGGATTGGCTGAAGTTGTTGGGAGACTTCCATCATTTTACTTTGCAACATATGTATCTGTTGTTGGGATGTGCATTGTTCTGTGAACCTCTTCATTATTTAGAATGGGGTCAAAGTCTTTATCTACGCCTGTAGCGTGTCTGCATGCTTCTTTGCTTCTTGGAGCTATTCCTCTAATGTCTGCAATTTTGGATTCTCTACAAGGGTTTCATAAGTCTGGGTGCTTCTATAGCTCAACTGCTTGCATTCCAAGGAAAAGGTTTTTAATCGACCAACTGCGCTTTGAGAAGTGGCCTCTCTTAGATATCTTATTTATTGGGGGGTCTCGAGCACGGTACGGAGCTCCAAATCTGTGACCCAGGGTTCAATGCTCAAGAGCACACCAACAAAACCCTAACTATCGACCCTTTCAGAAACACTTGCAAAGTAGGTGAAGTCTCACCCAAGGTAGAGGCAGGGGTGGTTACAGGACTCAGATGTCTGCAACCTTAGTTGGGACACAGATTTGTGATTATAGCACTTAGAAATCATATAGCATGGTTTATCCATCAATATTCAACCCTTATAGCACTTCGTAGATAGCACAAAGTATCGCGATGAGTACTTGGATCTAAGATAATTCATCACTTAGCCACAAAAAGATAGATATGGTTCAACAGATCAAGCACTAAGCACCTTACATATCAGATCTAACATTCATTCATATCTCAGAAGCACAAAGCATAACTAAATCTATTTAATCACACCAAGCACTTAGCCAAGAAGGATATAAACACATTAGGTTGAAGCATATAGCACAATACACAAAGTAATCATGGTTCACCCCCACCCTGGGGCTACATCCACAAGATCTTCTTTATTATCTCAGTCAAGCAGTTATAGCACAGAGCTTCAACAATCCTTGCTTCACACAGAACATAAGATCTACGCAGCTCACTGGATCCTTCTTCCTTGCACTTCAGCACAAAACAACTTGTGAGCTTCTCAAAATCATGCATAGATCATTTACAAGATACATCCAATCACACAGATCCAGTCCTGGCACTAAGCCATTAACTATACATCACATAGATGTACTACTGTCCCCTCTCTCTTCTTACATTGCCTAAGTATCTATTTATAGATTACAAAAATGAGCCTAAACATGGGTGAACCCACGGGCCGACATCCCTTTCCCGTCACATTAACCCAAAACCCTAAAGGGACCCAAAAATAGGTCTAGTTTCCCTAATTTACGCTTCGCATTGTGCTCCATCTTTGGAAAGTTGTCAAAGTCCAAAAAAGGGTCAAATATGACCAAGTATTCTTCAAAACTTGGTCAAGGGCCAACAAGGGGAATTCTGTTTTATGGTGGAAGATGCTCCTGCCACAACTGAACAAGGCCTTTGAAGACGTGTTATGGGAACTGTTTGAGGAGAAGTTCTGGGAGAGGTATTTTTATGAGGAATTCATTGAGCACCAACTCAATGAGTTTAACACCTTATGACAGGGTGGTCATACGGTGCCCGAGTATGAGGCCCATTTCATGGAGCTGCTTAGGTATTCTCCACATATGAACACCGAGAAGGTCAAAGTCAACAAGTTTGTGTTCGGTCTTAACATCAATATTCGTGCGAAAGTGAGGATCCTAATGCCTAAAAAATTGCACGATGTAGTCCAGAAATCCCTCATAGCTGAGGAAGAGAAGATTAGTGGGGGTCATAGAAAGACTCTTGCGAGCCAGATGGGATAGACGACATCGGGTGAGAATTAGCATCAAACACCGTCTAGACATTCTTCAGGGTTTCGAGGTACTCCAAGAGGATCCATGTTCATGACCCCGGGATGATCAACGCCTCAACAAAAAACTCCCTATAGAGGACCACAACACCAACAACAACGTCGTCTGTAGCAGTAGCAGTTTAGGCCTGTTCAGTAGAATAGACCAGGGTTTCAGGCTAGTGGGCCTACAACTTCTACTTCGGGGACCAAGAGTACTAGAACGAAGACCAGATGTTGGACATGTGGAGAGCCACATTACCAGTGCAAATGTCCAGTTGAGAGGGCCAGAGAATCCGGGGCAGCCAGACACACTACAATTGGAGATTTGGGAAAGGCCCGCTGGATTCATGTAGTGGTGAATAACCTCCAGGATGAGCACCAGTCTACTATGCTTGAGATTTCAGGTACCATCGCTAACTAGAACTTTAGTATTTTGATAGATCCCAGTTCTACATAGAGATTTATTTCTGGTGCAATGCTAAAGAGAATTAAGGTAAAGGAACTCGAATGTGACGAGTTTAGCTACGTGGAAATGGATTCAAGAGCCAAGAAAAAAGTTGGAGGAAAGGTTATGGACTGTAGCCTCAACTTGAGAGATTTTGTAATGAAGTCCAACCTGTACGTCATGATCTTAGCATATTATGACGTCGTGATCAATATGGACTGGTTGGAATCGCATGATGTGATACTCAACTATAAGACAAAAATGTTGAGTTTGAATGATGACGAGGGATAGAGATGAGTGATTGTAGGAAGAAACCATGGAGTTTCCCTAAGGTTCATTTCTTCTCTACAACTATGGAAGAGAATGCGCAAGGGATGTAGGATATATGCAATCCTAGAGATAAATGACAAGGGTGTGGCAGAAGGATTAGAAAACCTTCCAGTAGTACGAGAGTTTGCGGACGTGTTCCTAGAAGAATTACCAGGTTTTTTTCCTGAAAGAGAGTTGGAATTTACCATCGACTTAAAACTTGGAACTGACCCGATAATAAGAACGCTTTATCGGATGTCGACCCCTGAGTTACAGGAGTTGAAAATGAAACTAAAGGGATTTTTGGACCTAGGAATTATAAGTCCAAGTGTGTCACCTTGGGGTGTGCCTGTTATTTTCATACGGAAGAAGGATGGGTCATGGAGAATTTGTATTGACTACCATCAATTAAATAAGGCAACGATCAAGAACCAATATCCGTTTCCAAGAATAGATGACTTGTTTGAACAAACAAAAGGTGCGACGATGTTTTTGAATATCAAATTGAGATCATTATATCACAAGTTATGGATCAAAGAGGAAGGCATTCCTAAGACCGCATTCAAGATGAGGTTTGGGCATTACGAGTTTACTATTTTACCATTTGGACTGACAAACGCTCCGGGGGTATTCATGATATTGATGAATGGGGTGTTTTGTGAATACTTGGACAAGTTTGTTCAAGTATTGATTGAAAAGTTTTTGATATATTCTCAGATGAAGGAAGAACATGACGAACATTTGCGCTTGGTACTACAATGTTTATGAGAGAACAAATTATACGGGAAATTTTTGAAATTCTTTTTTTATCAATCAAGGATTCATTATTTGGGGCATGTTATCTCCAACGAAGGCATTGCTGTGGATCCAATGAAGGTAGAGGCTATTATGGAATGGCCTGTACCAACAAATGTATCATAAGTACGTAGCTTTATGGGTTTAACTGGATATTATCGATGGTTTGTCGAAGGTTTTTCGAAGATAGCAAATCCGATCACAGAATTGCAGAAGAAACATAAGAAGTTTGTATGGACCAATAAATGCGTGGAAGAGTTTCAAAGGCTCAAGGAGCTATTGACAACAACACTGATAATAAAGTTCACTGACATGGATGAGGACTTCTTGGTATGCACAGATGAATCCAAGGAAGGCTTAGGAATATTCTTGATGCAAGATGGTCGAGTGATCACTTACATCTCAAAGACGTTAAGAAATCATGAGGAGAACTATGTGACACATGATTTGGAGTTATTGGCCATTGTGTATGCCCTGAGAGTGTAGAGACACTACCTAATTGGATGAAAATTCGAACTAAAAATAGACCACTGTGGTTTGCAACACATTTTTATGCAAAGTGACTTAAACGCATGAGAAAGGAGTTGGTCAGAACTTCTTAGCGAGTATGATTTTGAGATTACCTACATAAAAGGGACAATGAACAGAGTGGAAGATGCCTTGAGTCGAAGACCATGCATATTTTCGGTGATACCTCTTCAGATGAATCTTCGAGAAAATATTCTAACTTTACAGTGTGATGATGACTGGTATAAAGAGGTTAAGGAAAATATTGTCCAAGCCACCATGTTGGTACCAAAGTTTGAGAGATTTACTGTGGACAACGACAGATTAATGAGGTATAATATCTGGATTTACACACCACCTAACGACAAATTGAGAAGTTTGATCTTAAGAGAAACTCATAGAGAAATGTACATGGCTCATCTAGGAGTCACGAAGATGAGGGCAGACCTTAAGCCCTTATTCTTCTGGAAATGAATGAAGGCGGACATAGTCAACTACATGGAGAGATGTCTAGAATGTCAGTAAGTGAAGGATGAACATAAACATCCAAAAGTATTACTTCAGCCACACGCTATTTTGGAATCGAAATGGGAGGTCATTTCGATGGACTTTATTGTGGGATTATCGCTGATGACAAGGAGACAGGACTTGATTTTCGTGGTAGTTGACACTCTGACAAAGAGTGCACATTTTATTCCTATGAATACAACATATCAGACACCAGACATAGCTAGAGTTTTTATCAGCGATATTGTGAGATTGCATGGAGTGCCTAAGAGGATCATATTTGATTGAGGATCATTGTTTACAAGACTATTTTGGACTAGTTTCCAAGAGTCCTTGGGAACCCAACTTAAATTAAGTATCGTGTATCACCTAGAGACAGATGGGCAGAAAAAAAGAAAGAAGAAAATCTTGGAAGATATGTTGTGTATGTATGTGATGGACCTGTTATCGCACGGTTTGTAGGAAAGGTTAAATAGCTTGAGTCAAAGGTAGAAACCGGCGTAACAGGAGCTTCCCCACCCACTGTCACCTCGATGGGGAGCTCTTTCTATTTAGGAGGGCAAGTCCAAGGGAGACGTC
>ML800952.1:333240-352105 GCA_009831015.1 Picea engelmannii | reverse complement strand
AAGGTTATAATGATCAAATATGACACATACCATGATACCTCGGACCAATTACCTCATGGAGCAAGAGCCTTTTTTGATGCAAGCCCAAGCCGGTAGTGATGGAGGCTGGTCCTGCTGGCAGGACAAATCTGGCTGAGAAGAAGAAGATGGGTCCTCCAGGACCATGCTCAAGTCGCTCCTGCTCTCGTACTCCATGTCTAGGACCATGTGGGCCTCGAGACATGATCTCCTAGTTATCCCTAGATATCGGGGATAACAGGACCAACAGAATCATTGGGAAGAGTTATTTCCACTTGTAGAGTTTGCATACAACAACAACTATCAAAGCACCATAAAGATGGAGCCATTCGAGTTTCTTTATGGGTGACTGTGTCAGACACCTTTGATCTGGGATTGACTTGAGGATAGGGTCTTGGAAGGACCAGAAGCGATCCATGAAATGGAAGAAAAAATGCAAACGATAAGAAAAATGATCAAAGAAGCGAAATATCGACATAAGAGTTATGCCAATGCGCATCGCGTTGACCGTAGTTATGAAGTTGGTGATTGAGTCTTCTTGTAGGTGAAACCACACAAGAGTTCGATAAATTTTGGAAAGGGTGATAAACTCTCTCCTAGGTTTGTGGGACCTTTCGAAGCTGTGGAAAAAAAAGGGCCCGTGGCCTATCGACTAGCCTTGCTTGATTCTTTGAGGCATATGCATGTTGTTTTTCATGTATATGTTTTGAGACATTATGTTAGTGATCCTACACATGTGATTGACATGAGTTCTTTGTAGGTTTTGGATGAGGGTGCGCTCACGACGAAGCCAATATGAATTCTGGACCATTGTATTCGACAATCATGACGTCGAACAATCGATCAGGTCAAGGTCCAGTGGGACAATTATAGTCCACACTCAACTACCTGGGAGGACGCATAGGATATGTGCCAACAATTTACATATTTGTTTGATAGTTAGACATTTAGATCTTGTCAGATGCTTTATTTACTGCCTTTATGTACTATGAAACTTCGAGACGAAGTTTAAAACAAGAGGGGTTGTATGTAATGTCCCTCTCTTGCAAGAACATGTTATTGACTTATTCTTTGAGGACACTTGCGTGCAAGTGATCCGGTTTCAGTATATGGATGCTTGTTCTCTTATGGATTCTTATGATGATGTTGATGAATTATGATGTTATGTTATTGGATTTCTATGTATTGATAGATGCTATTGACCTGTTTCCCCTGTGTGTGTAGGACACTTGACAGAGTGAGGTTGTCGATGGAATCAATCGACCCCTTGGATTCCAGATCGAGTCAGGGAGTGGATTGTATTGGTTTGGGTATTGTTATTTATGCATATGTGACATATGATCGTGTATATTATGATGTTGTTTATGGATCATTGACAGTGTTTCACTGATGGATGAAAGCTAATGATTGCTTGATAATTAGACTCACATAAGGATTAAATGGGCCATGCACAACAACCAGATATTGAGGGAGAGGTGTGGAAACATCCTTGTCAGAACCTACTAGCACTCCCGATGTGGCTCATATTGTAGGTTAACGATTACCTAGTTCGAGAGATCCACGATGTTATGAGGGAAGACATAGATAGTTTCTGACGAAGATTCTAAGGGGTGAACAATAAGGCATGGTCCTTATTCCTTAGAGGCCCTTAGTCTCTCACAAGGTCACATGAATGGAGTATTGACTCCAAGGGTTGGACAACTTGAGTGAATGTTAAACCTTAAACCTTGAGCACCTACCAGATTAATTAATTAACTAAAGAATGAAATTATTAAGCATAATCCATAAGGGTCTAGGAGTTTTCAATTAAAGATTTAACTAAGCATAAGTCTAAGTAAGTAAGAAGACTAAAAACTAAATTTTTAAATTAAATAATGAGGGGATGAAATAAATCAAATTAAGAATCAATGAAAATAAAAATAAATCCTAAGGAGTGATTAATACACTTGTGCAACTAAATACTGAATTAGAATTTAAAGTGAGAAAGGAATAAAGCATAAATATGTGTAAGCAGAAAAAGGTATCTAGTCTAGTCTAACTAAAGAACATTCCTAAATTAAACACAACTCAGTTTTAGAAGGGCGTCAATTATTAAAAGGGAAATAAAGGGAATAAAGGGACACTAGGAGTTATTTTAGGAGCACTTTTAGGTTGGGTGAGGGAAATTGACATTTAATTTAATTAAATTATGGATTTATTATTGCAACTAAGGGAACAAGTGACAAGTGTATGGGGGAAATAATTCCTAATTAAATTATAAAAAAAAACAAATTAAATGTGCAAATGGAAAGTTGTCACAAAGAAAAATTCTATAAAGGAAATGGTTGAGAGGAGGAATGGATCATGACTGGTATGAGTAAGGTTATGCTGCATAAATTCTGACTAGTTTTTACTTGTAAGAGGTGGGATATCCATCTCGAGAGAGAGAGAGAGAGAGAGAGAGAGAGAGAGAGAGTGGTGGCTCTACCTTGCGAGGTGAGATGAGAGCTAGAGGATTCAGGTTGTGGTTGTGCGTGGCCCCTTTGTGGCTTGAGGAGATAATGGGGAAGAAGAGTACCCGTAGCATTGGCTGGGAGGTATCGGTGAAGTATTCATGGTTAGAAAGCAGAGAGATGGATGAACCACAAGCGCGGGAAAACATCTTCGAATTTCAACTCGCCGGATATAGTATTTTTATTTGAAATTGCACTTGTAAAATATTTAAATTGTAAATGAGTTTTAACAATTGTTGCAACTGTTTGTATTCAGAATATCGATTGATAATTTCCTTGACGTTGAAAATAAATTTTGGATGTGACGATTGGAGAGTATAGCTTGCGTTCTTGGATCAAACTGTAAATTTAATAAGATTTCCGTTCTAAAAGGGTTGCTTGATTTTCCCACCAGTCAAATTCTCAATGATGAGGTTATTCATATTTTTATAACATTGTTATTAAATTTTTCATATATCTTATTTTTGGGATGTATTTTAAAAAGATGATTTTCCTTCATCTAAAAATTTCTATCTTTATGTTCTTGTCCTTTTGAAATGATTCAAAACCTATATCGAAACCTTTTTAAAAGAAACTCCTTGTTACTGTGAAAACTAATTATGTTCTTTGTCTCTTGGAATGACTATAAATTATGCTCATAACTCAAAACCTAGATTATAAAGGAACTGTATGCTATTATAGAAACTTGTTTTGTGTTCTTCAGGATTAGCACAACTTTCTTCTGAGTTATGAATATCTTATTGTTATCCACCGTTTAGGATTAACGTTTCCTTCTTCTGATAACTTGAAATCCAAATTGCTTTTGTAAAAATAAGGATTGATTGGTGTTGTCACCAATATTGTGTATGTAAGATAAATTTTTTGGTCTGCATTGTATATTCTGTGCTTTACACAGTTTCTCTCTGCGTTTTTCTGAGGAGTAAATGCCCTGTACCCTCCTTCTCTTGCCCAATTATTTGGGTGTCCCTTCTTTTCATTTTTGGGGAGATAAAGGCTCTGCTTCTCCACCTTTTTCCCAACAAATGTTCTTCATAAACTTGACATTTTTCTTTTCTCAATGATTGAACCTTTTCCCAATGATTTTCCTTTTTCCCTATGCTTTTGCGGTTTGGAGGATTACAACCATTGAAATCATTTATTAGTCATAGATTTTTAATTTACTCACTACGATTTGATAAGGAAATTTCGAACTCTGTGTTGAATCCACTTGCCCAGTGAATTTTACTAAACCCCTGCATTTGTATTTATGATTTCTGAATTATTTTCTGAGTGGATTAAGGTTGCTGTATTTTAAAACCTTTTCACCCAGATTTAGCACTACCTCATGGAATTTTTCCCCATTAATAATCTCGGTGTATGGAATCTAAATTCTCCCTCTGCCTTTCCCCTAGACAACATTTCAGGAAAATATTTTCGCCTATCATTGTGACTTAATCTCCACTAGTTTTGCGCCAAAATCGCCCAACAAATTGATCCCTTTTTACCTCTTTATTACACATCGATTCTTTGCGTTTCCATTAAAGACTCACAATTTCTTCCATTCTAATTTCTCTGCGTTTTAGACCATTTCATCCAGAATTTCGCCCTTCTTCCTGGAGTTTCCACTTCCTGGAATCATCTCTGCACAAGACACTTAAAATTCACCCCTATTTAGAATTTTCTTCTGTTGGTGTTACCTTGTGATCCAACTATTTACTTCTGTGTTTAATTTACTTCACTTTCTCTATGATTTTTCTTAAGAAGGGATTGCATTTTCCCTATTCTTTAGCTGTGTTTTCCCACTTTTTACGCGATACATTCATCTTGTTAATTGGGTCATTAAAATCCTTGTGTGCATGTTTATGTAATTTAGTTGGGAGGTTATCTCCATCCTTAATCTAGTGCGTTGATCCTTTAATTATGTCCTTAAATGAAATTTTTAAATAAGCCTTGTACTCTAGTGTTAAGGTCTAGTGAGATGGTGTGGTACCTTGTGTAATGGGTGTGAGATCTATCCTTGAAACGGTATTGCTTAGTTAAGTTAAGTCTTTAAAATTGTATTTTAGTTGTGCCACAAGGCGACGAATGACTCAGTAGCTTGAAGTACTTGAGACCTGATGCTTCTCTAGTTTGAACATAATATAAACTTGGTAAAATTACTTATATATCAGAATCATGAAATAACCATTAGACTTCGTGCGCGAATGGAAATTAAATGTGATGAATGATTGAATTTAGGTGATTAGATTTCCTCGTGAAATGAAATAATTGATAGTTTACTTTGATGAAGTGAATATATTAATAATTGATGAATGACTAAGTTATTAGCTTACTGGCGCCATGAATTTAATATTTGTGTATGACTAGTTAAGTTTACTTTGATGAAGTGAATATATTAATAATTGATGAATGACTAAGTTATTAGCTTACTGGCGCCATGAATTTAATATTTGTGTATGACTAGTTAAGTAGTTAGTCATCATTACACCATGAAATTAAGCTTGAGAATAGTCTTGCACCATATATAGAGGTGTTGGTTTATGCTTAATTCAATATTTAGATCACACGTGCACCGAGAAAATGATATTAATTATTATTTAATTTAAGTGATTGATTAACCGCACCCCTTGAATAAATAGATGTATGCTTTGCGCCTTGAAAATAAATAAAGTGATTAGACTTGTGCCTCAACCTTTGTCATCGTATGATTGATGAAGTATTTACATTCTCTTGCACCTTTGAATTTAATTTGATCACTCTTGCATCATGAATAAGTTGATAATTAATCTTGAGTCATGAAGTTATGTTGATATATGATTGATTTAGTAACTAGTTTTCTCTTGTGCCATTAGTTATGTTGACATGTGATTGTTCTAGAGTTTGTTTACTCTCATGCACAATGAATATTTAATGTCAATGAATGATTATTAGAATTTGATATCACTTGCACCATGAATTAAATGTTGATGTATGATTGATAAAGATGATGATTACCCTTGCACCATGATTAATTGATGATCATGATTGATTGATTTATCTAGTTGATGTTAGAATTGATTGTTAGTGGGATGGAGACACCTCCTTATTCCTCAGAATAGTCGCCAGTCTTGAGACCTTAAATGGTCAAAATCAATTGGATCCTGAGCTTGAGAGTTGCTTATGTGTCCTGGAGGTCCTAACCTTGCAGGGTAGGTTGGGCGGGTAGTCATTTTAATATTCATTATCTGGTTGATCATTGTTTGTAATTGTTTCAAGTTGATTGTCATGTACTAAGTGACGACGTGATTTATGTTGTGTGTCGTTATACTTTATGTTTACGCGTTGAATGCGTCGTTATTGATTTCAATGATGAGTAGATGGTAATTTTTCTTTTTTTTGTTTGTTAGTTTGTCCGTGACATGTGGGACTAACTTGTGGCTAAGAAATCACGACTCAGGGGCATCTAAGCCATCAAAATCACCCGGGGATTGCACCCGGCCTGAGCCACACCAACCCTTAACATGGCTGGATTTTTTTTCCCCGTAGGTTTCGAACTAGTGACTTTAACATCACAGAGTGCCTTAACAACACACTCCATCACCGACTGTCTTACACCTTGGGGATTAAGTAGTTGCAAATTCTTACACTTGTGATGTTGTTGATTTTTGCGTTGCTATGATTTATACTGTTGATGTTAAATTTCCTAATGCATAATTTGTTTTTTACCTTTTTTCTTCTCTTTCCTAGTTGTAAGGGAGGGGTCGTTACATATATTTTATTTGATTTTTCTCAAGACAAGATACAAGTGGGCCCTTCGTATTTACTCCTTGTGGCTGCCTGATAGAATACCTTCATTAATATTATCAATTCCATATATTCTTAGAGGACTAGGTTTGTTCATATCAGTTTCTTGGATAATTCAAGGGACAACTAGAAAGTTGTGTATTCAAAAAACCTACAGTTCCAATCAATGGTGATGATTAGATGGTTTCTCCCATTTGAGAAGTTGTTGGATGGGATATGGTAGCTACTTTAGCCATGAATGTAGTAGCATGGTGTGATGCAGCCCCATGCCAACACATATATCTAGAATGAGTGCACCTAGTTAGGATCCAACTCCTACTACACCCACAAATTGATCTCCTAGCCAATAGTGTAAGTTTGGGAGGGGAGAATAATCACAATTACCATGCTTTCTCTCTAATGATATCTAAATTGTTACTCATATATTTGATATACTGTGAGACATATATTTCCATTTTTCTTAGCTTTCCATTTTGACTTGGAACACATTAGTAAATCAATATGGCATTGAAAATGCATGACATTTTTTAAACACATTTTTGGTTTGCATTGTTTTATTAGCTAAAAAATGATAAATAAAAATGTTTGTTGTAATATGACAAGAATAAAAATGAGGAGATAAATAAAGTGTAGTAAACAATGTGTACCAATAGGGAAAGCAAATAGTGTAGTACACAATACACACCATTTCAAAATGTCAAATATAGAGATGAGACAAGTTCCTTAGTCTTCAAAATAAGAGCATGCAATTCCTAATACAGGGAATATATTTACAACCCCCCCCCCCCNATATATATATATATATATATATATATATAGTGATGATGATGATGATGACCAACCAACTTCCACAGAGGCCAAATTTGATTTATTGAACCTTAATAAAGGTAATGAATTACTTGGTTTGATTTAAAATTTTATTTGAAGTTCGATATTGTAATAGATATTTCAAAATGATGATTTAATGTGGGTGCACTAAGGACATTTGACAAATTATTTCTATCCATGATGTTTTATGGAGATCATGAGAGTTTGTTCATATGTGTGTGTGTGTGTATTTGTGTTTTATTCATTTTATGCTTTGAAAAATATTTCTCCCTTCATCTAACATGAAAATGACATGTGAAAAATTTTCTTTGAAAGGAATTGAAATTTCCAAATTCAATCCCCTTGAAGTCCTAAAAAGAGTGCCATTTCTAATTTTTGTAATATTTTTTCAGCTATGAGATAAGGGTTAGGAGCAACTTAGTCCATGTCGTTTAGTAATTTATAAAATAAAATAAATGCATTTTGTTTCAATAGACTTATACAAATAAATTGAATCCATCTCAAAATATTTAATATATATCATTAAACATGATTTCAAAAAAAAAAGAAATGAGAGAAATTTTATTCAAAATGTATGTGATAAGTCTCAAAGAGAGAAGTCTTACATTGGAAAAAAATAGCCCGTGTATCACTGCCAAAATTAGGCTGTAGTATTGCTATAACTACAAGTAGTCTATCAAAATATCTCTGTACTAAATAAGAGCTACACTAGTTTCTACTATAAATCATGTACTAAATTCCTAATATAAAAATGCTAAAGCAATACATAAGATGGCTACATAATTGGATGATATTGCTTATACTGCTCCCCTTCTGGTGACTTTGGAGGCAAATTTAGATCAGGTACCTTCCTATGTGAATTTGGAGAAGAAGCAATGTCTAATATGGATGAGACTGAACTTGATGGGGATGGAGATGCTGGCCAAGAAGCAACTCCTCAACTTATGAAAAAATAACATCTAACTCATCATGTAGTTACTATTTCCCTTACCTCTGCTCTATGAGTAGCTCCAAATTGGTGTGCATTTGGGATGACATATTGTTGAACCCAATATAAAAATCATTCATCGAGTCCACCAAATCCTCCTTCTCCTTGTCTTGAAGCTCCCATATCGAACCCACAACACCAAAATGTCTGTTCTCCATAGCTCCAACTCCCCTTTCCATAGCAGTTGCATGCTCTATGAACTTAACTTGAGAATTTGCAGGAAGATTGAGAATGCCAAGAATCTTGAATAGGAAAACAGAGGCCAGAGGCTTGCATACCAATTCTATTCTTCCTATGAACCTCTTCGCTTCATTTAAACCAACTTTCCTATGTGTGTAAGGCCACCACCCTTGAATATGTTTTTTCTCCAAATTCGGATCCATGAAACGAACCACCATGCCACTCATATGAAGGGACCTAAAATGGACGTGGAATCCATCATTACCATAAATGGTTGATGCAATCCTTATCTATGTTGATTCTAACAGGGTGTGGGATAGTACTGAATCCATACGGGTAAGTGCAAGGCAAAAAAAAATACCAGTCTTGGAGAAGATTTCCAGGAGAGAACACATGCATGATTTAAATAGGAGTTTAAAAAGGATAGAGGGAAGGATGGACAAGGGAAAAGGACCACATGCCCATAGCCTGGAGAACAATGTGATCAAATATAACAACCCACACATCCTATCCACAAAGACATATGTGCTAAAGGTGAAAAAATATTAAGATGTGACCTTTGAGTGATGGAAGAGTAGAGGCTATGCCCTAACAGAGACCCACATGTATATCAAATAAAAATTTCATAAGCCATATTTAGGGTATGTAGTGGCATGAGGCCTGACCATTTATTCTAAGAATTTCTTGTTGGTCTTGAATGGGCAAATTGGCTTGAAAACAAGCTTAGGAATTATTATTTTAGAGTACATGATAAAAACCAAGAGAATGGAAGGCTTCTATCTCTTTAAGAATTCATATGAGAATATTTTTGAGCTTCATGTTATAGGGGAGAGATATTTTCCTAACATGGCTTATGATGAACTTTGAATCCCCTAGAATGGAGAAAGTTTCAATTCCTTGACTCTGAGCCAAAATTAGTCCTTGGAAGAGGGCATATGCCTCAGCTTGATTATTTGTTGCTATACCTAGACTCCATGAAAATGAGAGTCTGATTTTTCCTCCTAGGGAGAAAATAACCCCACCCGCTCTTGCCATCCCTATCATTAAACATGATTATTAATAAGTGTAGACATTTATAATTTAATGTTAGTATGTAAATGTTTTCAATTGTAAAAAATAGACTCCATTTTTCTTCCATTCAAAAACAAAATCTTTAAAAACTCATATCTAAATTCAAAGAGTCCTTAATTATGATAATATTGAATGTAATAAGATAATTTGTGAATATTTCAAAGATAAAAAGATTTAGGAAAGCTTATATCCAATATTTGAAATTATAACTAAACACAATATTAAAGAAAATCAATGGATCCACGATTATTTTTTGTTTAAGGTTTAATAGATAAAATTTTATTTCATCATAAACATATTAAATAAAGTACTTAACAACATAATACAAAAATTAACTACAAATCAAGACGCCCAAACAACTACAATATCAATAATTAAAAAATTAATAAACAAAAAAATACTACAACCAAACTGCTTAAAAAGCAATAGAACCTAACTTTTCTTAATCCCTTTGACTAAGTATTTTTGGAAAATTATAGATTTTATATATTTCACATATAGATTTAAACAAAAAAATTAACTTTGTTTGGTTTTGCTATTATAAATTTTTGGTAGTTATGAAAATCTCAACTTTAGGATATTTATTGCTCTTAAAACTCTTTATAGTTCACATTGAGGGAGATGCATAATTCCTTTTGTGATCAAATGAAGTTGATACATAACATTTTAAAAATATATACAATATATAATAGACAAGTTATGAAATAATGAAATCAATGGAATATTATAATCTATTCATTTAAGGCTATATACAATCTCTAAAAAAAATATAAACATTAACAATATTAAATTAATACTTTTTTTTAGTCCAAAGTGAGGGAGATGAATGATTCCTTTGCTATCAAATGAAATCGATATATAACAATTTAAAAAGTATGTAAGATATAAAATATACGATATCCACCCTAATATAAAATTAAAAACCCAAATTATATATATATATATATATATATATATATATATATATATATATAAAGAATCTTTTGCACCTTTCTAAGTTAGACCCAAATAATTTTTGGAGGTAAATTATGACTCATAAAACTAAAGAAAATTCTATTCTTCCTCTTGAAGACTATAATTCCTATCTTAAAAATCTTTATGAATCCTGTAATGTACTGGAAAAAATTTCAAAAGTTTCTACAGAAGGTGATGCTCTTTCTATAAAAGATATTGCAATACCCATGTTTCCCCCAGTTTGTAAATATAAATATAAATTTCTAAAAGGCCGGGGTAGACTAGATATGTGTGAATGTTTGATTTGATGGACCTTTTGTTATAAAAGGTCAATGTATGTATTTTCTGTTATTAATAGAAAATGGAAAAGTGTTGCATAACTGCTGAAAGGGGGGTTTGCCAAGATAGACCATAGATGCTATGAGAGAGATGGTGAGGGGAGCCAGAAATGGTTGAGATGACCCCCCACCAAACCAGTACCTTACTGGATCTAATGACTTAGACTCAGAATATTCCTTTGACCCAAAAATGAATTACCAGTCAGATTGGTAGCTGAAAGAGTCCTCCTCAAGAGTTAATGAGGAGATGGGGTAGAGTACCCATTTGCAAGACTTTCAGACCTGATCACGAGCTAGGGATTCAGACCCACACAACCTTGCTGAGGAAGGAAATAAAATAGGTAATTCGTGGGAAGAGACAAAAAAAATAAGAAGAGAGAGAGATCAACATGAGAAAGAAGAGTCGAAAGACCAATCTTGATAAGAGAAAAGAGCACTTGCAAGCCATTTGATTTGAGGAAGAACTGATAAATAAGCTTGTTCTGAGCGCAAGAAGTTGTTGGTAAGATTTTCCTTTCAAGCTGATAAATGGGGATGACAAGTGTCTGTGGAAGTACTCATGCATACCTCCTTGCTTGGTACAGAGAAAAATGGTTGCCAAGATCCCATGGGAGGAGGAGAGTAACCTTCGTCCTCGACTGTCGCTGAGTAATAAGAAAGAGTCTCTCTCAGAGCATCGTGGTATAGATTGGGGGTGAATAAAGGTAAATCCATTCAGGAGTGGTTGAGCCTATGGTTGGGTGGAAACAAGCACTCATTTCAATGGTCGCTTCACGATTCTGTTTTTCTGATAAGTATTTTCATACTCTATGTATTGAAATGGAAAATATAATTGAATATATTTACATCCCTATGACTGAGTTCTATATTGAATGATTAATTTATAAATATGTATTTGTCTCTTTGTGAACCCATGCTTTGAATGGTCTTTTTCTTTCCTCAAATTAGCAGTTAGAGAGTTGTGGGATGTAAATCTGCAAGAGTGTCGGGGAGGGATTACTGGGATGATTAAGTCCCACCGACCTTTAGAATCTACCTTCGCGAGAATACTAAGTTCAAACCTGATGGAAGGAGGGTGCCTCCTTCAAATATTTCACCCATGTGACCAATGGATCATGCCCATTTCCTTAACCAACTCACAACCAAGAGATTAGCGCATTGCTCACAAGAGATTTCAAAGGACCCATGTGACCAAAGTCTGGGAACCTTGCGCTAGGCCCAAAATGAGCTAAGCCTTTTTGGCTTTGGAAATCTAGGGGATCAGAGCTCTGGAATTGTTAGGATATTTAGACACTTAGGAGTTAGTTAATATCTACTTGGTCTAATGTGTCGTTAGGAAAAAGTGTGTTTCTTAGTGTGTTTCTTTAGTATGCATTAGTATGCATTTGTAGTTAAGAAATCCAACGGTCACGATATGTTCCTGACATAGAGTGATTTGATGGTTCATATTATCCTCGATATTAATGGCCATTGATCCATTTCTTAACTCTTGATTGGTCCATGATATCTATTTAAAGAGAATGGAGGGTCATTTTCCAATGATCAATTATGAGAAAATCTCTTGTAAAATATCTCTATAAGCTTTTTATTTCGCATTAATAAACTTCTCCAAGTGGTCGCATTGGCTAGGGATGTGGATGTTTCCCCGTAGGGGTTTTACCACTTCAAAAAATCAGTGTGTTGATCTTTGATCTGGTTGTGTGGGTGGTTACTGAAGGTGTTCATCCTCCATTGGAATACCTATGTTGTCAAACATGAATGCTACAACCTTTCCATTTGTAAATCAAATGAAGGAAACTGGTTGTTACAATTACCCATAAGGTTAAATGGTGCATGGCGGTCTCCATAACTGTGGTATATAGGCCTTCCCCATTGTTAAACCTTGATCCATTTGTCAATAGTGAAGTGACGTGAGCCACAAATCTGAGGGTACTCAGGATTCCCCTTAGTCGTTGGATCTACGTTGAGGTAACTTCGACGAAGTCCTACTTCGAGAGGACAGAGATGCTAAGGCATCAAAATCCCCTAACACCAAATTTATGAATTGATGTGAGTCGTGGATCTGGGGAGTCCATTAATAAACCCTCTTAACCATCTGATCAAACAATGGAGGGACCTGCGTACGATACTTTGACAAAGTCCTGCTTCGGGAGAGCAGAGCGGCCATAACTATGAAACCCCCGAAAGTCGGAGATGCGAAGTGATGAGGACTGTAGATCTAGAAACCCTTCAGGATATCCCCTGACTTTTATATCTAGAATATGGTCATCCCTATGTAGAACACTCTTGGAGTAAGGAGGAAGTCACACCACAGATTCCCCGAACGCTAAAGTTACAAAGTAACAGAGGCCGTAGATCAAGGTCTTACGTGGAGACAATGTAACCATGAGATTGAAGGGATTGGAAGGCTACTAGTCTTGAGTGATGTGGCACACTGATGTCACCCAAGGTGACATGGACCCATGTTTGATGTGGCACATGTCACTTGGATTCGTACGTTTCACAGGCCCTATGTGCCCATTAAAATGTGACACATGTCACCCACTATAGGGGCCACTTGTCAGCTCTACCTTGCTGTGTGTCATCCTTGGAACTTACCTATTGGGTCTATTTGGCGAGTGGAGTGCTCAGGACCCCCCTGTCCTTGCCTTTTCATTTATCATATCACCACGTGTGAGGGTGGACCCTTCGAGAGTCTGGAACTTTGGGACTTTGAAGGTTTTGGATGCAGTGTCGTGGATTAGTTGAAAGGTCTGAAGGCTAGAGTCACATGGAGAGATTTTGGGCTCCTTCAGGATTTCAAGAATTCGATACTTCGGAGGACATTCATGCAAAAAAGAAGAGGAATGTTCAATGTTGAAGTGCCGAACATCGAATTTCCCTCTAACTTGTGTGTTAGATGAGGATCATGTCCTGTCGTTGGGTTGGATAGTAGATGGATTTTTTTTGTGGGAGGTAGGAACCTGGAGATGGTATGAATGATATGGACCCATGTGGCACCATTTAGCTCTCAATTAATAACACTTGAAGAAATTTTGGAGGACATATCTTGCAAACCAGAGGTCGGATTAGAGTCTGGTAGAAATCATTAGAAAGCTACGGGAAAGTCGAAGAGGATGAATACCTTAGAGATATGATTTGAGATGATTAAAGTAAGAATTTGTTTTATGCCCCATACCTAGAGAGGGTATTTAGGGGTTGGGTTTGTTACAAATTGGTATCAAAGCATGGTTACAACACTTGGCCTACTTGGTCTCATGAACGATCTACTTAAAAATCTTATAAGAGAAATTTTAGGGGTGATACCCTATCTTACCCAAATCCTAAGTGGCTTATTTAAACCTCTATTGAAGGAAGGAATGCAACTTTTTGCTGTTGTATATGTTTTGAAAAATATGAACTGTGGGTTGTTCATAAAATAGTAGATTATTAACTAACAGAAAAACGTTTTATCAACACTCAAGAAGTTAGTGGACTGCAAGACAACTACAACATAAAGGATGGTGACACGCCATGAATTGGGGGAAAGATTCCACAATAGAGAGGAAGAATCTGATGAAAGGAGGGTAGTGGAAACCCCTCCAGATTTGGATGAAAATGTAAGAATACTCATGGAATAATTACAGAGCTGTAAGGATGAAAATGAAAGGTTGATAAAAGAGTAGGAAAAACAAAATGAAATTAATGCAGTCCTAATGCAAATATTATTGAATATACAAAGGCAAATACAACATGGACTAGAAGCTAGTCATGTGGACAAACATCATACAAAGAAAACCCAAAGTCCACCTGAGATATGAAAGAATGGTCCTGAAAGTGGCCACACAAGGAGGAGAACCTCAAAGAAGGCCCAACATGGAGCCAAGAGACACTCATTGGAAAAATCCTCTGGTGAGGAAACTGACAACTCCAAAGAATATTCTAATAGAAAAACTAGTTTGCATTCTCTGAGGAAAAGAAGGAAGAGGAAACATTCCAAGAGTCATGACCATGAAGAGTTCAAGAAAGAAAAATTGCCCACTTTCGATGGAGAAATTAAGAAGGGGGAAGAGAAGAAGTTTGGTTTCTTGGCTTGAAGAAGTACTTCAGTGTCCATGATTACTCTAAAAATTTAAAAGTCTGAATAACCATTTTTAACCTGAATGGAAAGGCCTCCATTTGGTGGGAGGACCTTAGGAATGTGAAAGGAATCCATGAGAAGGACTTGTCATGGAAAAAAATTGAGAAATACTTCAAGAAGAAGTATCTGTCAAAGAAATCTTTTGATGGGAAGACCAAGGATTTCTATGAACTCAAGTTGGGATAGCTCACCATAGAGAAATATATCAATAAATCCCTTGAGATGATAAGGTATGTACCCTACATAAAGGATAAAAAGGTAAAGATGCAACGATTTATTAGTGGACTACCTCATTCCTTATGGGACAAAATTGAATTTGATGAGCCGAAGACCTTAGAAGAAACTATCCGAAAGGTAAGGTATTTCTATGAGAAATTCAAGAATAAGACAAAACCTCATGAGGGCTGGAAGAACAAAAGTATGTCGGGATTCGAGAAGAAGGGGTTTAAATCCTCAAGATTCAAGAGCTATGGGAAAGGTTCTAATGTGAGACTTCCTACCAAAAGTGTGTATCAACAAAATTTCCCCTCTCATAGTGGAAATAAACCCGTTGGAGAAGCCTTAGGTAAGACTAATAACATAAAGAACGAACCCTTGAAATGTTATGGTTGTGGAGAAGAACATCTTGCAAGAGACTTCTCATATATGCAACAAAATAATAGGAGGGTATACAACATCCAATAGGCTACCATAGTCAATGATGTGGCTAGGATCATGCCACATATTTATGAAGCCTTGGAGAATAAACAAGTCGAGCACCAAGCTTTAGTGGTGGAGATGGAAGGTATGATTTCCAACCATCTAGTTTCCATTTTAATTGACCTTTGTTCTAATTTGAGTTATGTTTCCCCTCAAGCTGTTGAGAAATGTAAATTGCAACAAGTTAAACATGTTAAATCATGGATGGTACAACTAGCCACTGGAACCAAAATAAAAGTAACAGAGGTCATACCAACATGCCAATTAATTATGAGTGGATTACCCACCCAAGCGACCCTAAAAATACTCCCTTTAGGATCTCATGACCTGCTGATTGGCATGGGCTGGTTGGATTCCCATAAAACCAAGTTGGATTGTTACAAAAAAACTTTGGAGTGTGAAAATGAAGAAGGGAGAAAGGTAACCCTACAAGGGATTCAAAATCCCATCTTAGTGAGGCAAATATCAACCCTTCAAGTGGAGAAGTATTGCAGAAAAGGATGTCCTTTGTATGCAATACAAGTGTTGGACTTTGTTGAGGACAAGAAACCAATCCTAGAGGACCATCCCATATTAAGAGAGTATAAATATGTGTTCCCAGAAGAGGTACCAGGTCTAACTCCAAGAAGAGACATTGACTTTTCAATAGAACTTGCACCAGGAGTAGTGTCAGTGTCTAGAACACCCTATAGAATGAGTACACTAGAGCTATTAGATCTCAAGCTACAACTAAAGGAAATGATGGACAAAGGATACATTCATCCTAGTGTGTCTCCATGGGGATCACCAACCTTGTTTGTGAAAAATAAGGATGGCACACTTAGGTTATGCATAAACTATAGGAAACTCAATAAGATGACCATAAAGAATAAGTATCCCTTGCCAAGGATCAATGAATTGTTTGACCAATTAAGGGGTACTACAATTTTCTCAAAGATTGACTTGAGATTTGGATACTATCAGGTCATAATTAAAGATGAATATATCCACAAAAAAACCTTTAGGACAAGGTATGGTCACTATGAATTTGTGGTGGTGCCATTTGGGCTAACCAATGCACCAACCACTTTTATGTGTTTAATGAATAATGTACTCAGTAAATTCTTAGACATATGTGTATTGGTTCTCATTGATGATATCCTAATCTATTCTAAGAGTAGGTAGGATCATGAATAACATCTTAATCTAGTACTTCAAGTACTAAGATAACATCATCTCTATGATAAGTTTAGTAAGTGTGACTTTTTCCAGAAATAAGTCCATTACTTAGGCCATGTTATTTATAAAGAAGGGGTGGAAGTTGATCATGATAAGATAAAATCTATTATGGATTGGCCTACCCCAAAGAATGTATCTGATATCAGATCCTTTATGGGCCTAGCAGGATACTATAGGAGGTCCATAAAAGAATTTTCCAAGATTGGTTGCCCAATCACTTCCCTTCAGAAAAAGGGAGTTAAATTCCTTTGTACATCAAAATGTGAAGAGAGATTCCAAGAGTTGAAATTCCTTCTAACTGTAAATGTGTTGAACCTACACAGAATAGATCTAGCTAGAAAATCCTACACACATTTGCAGAGAGAAATTGAGAAATAAGAAGCAAGATAGAAAGAATGGAAGAATTCTCATTAACCATATTACACACTCAAAGAGTGAATATTTTACAATATATATAGGATAAATGAGTAACTAATAAGCCATAGTGGTGGTCTACATTGATCTAGACACACACCAATAGTTACAAGAGTAAAAAACTACCTAGTCTAGTCTCTCAGGCAGTTACAAGAGTGAACTACCACCTAGCTGAGTTAACTAGTCAACTAGTCTTCAGTTAACTGAATGAACAAAGAGTAGTGAGTTGGTGATGATCGCAATGTTGCATGGTGAAAAAACCAATCAAAATAAAGTGTCAACTAAAAGAGAATATTCTCCAGGTGGAATATTCTCCCCTAAAATATAAGAGACTAGATAATGACTAATTATGACTAATAAACAAGGAATAACCTTAGGAAACATAAATCCTAGGTGTGTGTGAAGTAACTCCAACACTAACCTTGAACATAACTATGGTGAAAATAAAGAATGAGTCTCAGCTACGAGGCCATGTTAGGTACCCAAATACAAAAGATACACTGAACTAAACGAGGAAAGAGGTAAAACCTCATGGGAACAAAACCCCACCTCAAATTACAATGCATAAAATAAAAAATGATAAGGAACAAAAGGTAGTTGCTAAGCAACCACGTCCTTCACTCCAAGAAGACCTTACAACTGTGCAAGTTTGTTCTCTTTGAAGATTTTTTTGAAGATGTAGATGTCTGCATGGATCTGATGAAGTATATTCATAATTGATATTTCCACACATATACACTTTATCTTCTTGTAATGAATAATATCCAAATAAATTTTGGATGAAATTTTGAAAACCGTGCGGCCGTTTCCAGAAAAATGATTAAAGTTTGTTGATTTTGAAATGATCATAACTTCAGTTTCCGGAATCCATTTCAGATGATTGGTTTTTTGAAATTGGATATTTTCCCGAGAGGAATTCAAATATCCAACTTTTTTCTGCAAATGTTTCTCAGAAAATATCAGAATAGCATCTGATGTGTGCGACTCTCCTTTTGTCTCCTGACATGCATGCATGGTGCATGAAAAAGTGTCTGTATGTGACTCTTGATATGGATTCCATATATATTCCACATGAATTTTAGAAAACAAATCTGAAATGGAGTAGACATCATCTTCAATTAATGGAATACAAATTTCTGCAAATACTTTTGTAGAAGACTCTTCATAATAAGAGGCTTGATCTTCTGATGGCTTCTCTTCTGGCTCTATCTGCTCGACCTCCTACATGAAATATTCACAATATTCTTTATTCCCAAATAGGACCTCCAATCTGGTCCATAATTCATTTGTAGTTGATCCTTGTGATTCTTCATATACTTGATGGAAAAGTTCGGGAGAAACATACATGCCGATACTTTCTATGGCCATATCTTGTCTATTGAGAATTTAATTTTTCTCATCGATAGAATCAGGCTCTACTTCCATTGCCATGGTTATTTGGTATAAGCCTCTACTTTTGAGAAGAAGTAGAATCTCTGGCTTCCACTCCAAATAGTTATGAGGCGTGAGAAGTATTTCCGACGAATAATCCATCTTTTTGTTGTCTTCAATATTTTGTACCTACAAAAAATGATTTGGTGTAGCTTTTGATTAGCAGTTTGTCGGCTCTTATACCATGCAAATGTGTTGAACCTGCACATAATATATCTAGCTAGAAAATACTACACACATTTGCAGAGAGAAATTGAGAAAGAAGAAGCAAGATAGAAAGAATGGAAGAATTCTCATTAACCATATTCCACACTCAAAGAGTGAATAATTTACAATATATATAGGATAAATG
>ML800952.1:272438-286653 GCA_009831015.1 Picea engelmannii | reverse complement strand
TTATGTATATCATGAATCATGAAACAATATCATACAAAACTCTAATCCAAGAGCTCTCAGTACAATACAATCGTCTCACACTGTCATACACAAATTAGCAAATACATGCGCCAATTCCTGTGTCCAGACAACTTGCCTCCTCTACACAAATACTGCAATCCAAATTCTCACAATGAATTGAATGAATACAATTTCCTCATTTGCACATGCTCATAAGCATATCCACTGCATGTGTGAACAAATCACAACTGATATCCAAACCATCCCTTTCACCTATTATCTCAACTGGTGTCCATTGGAATGACATGCATGTAGTTAACCGTGGCGAATCTTCAGTTGCATGCGAGTTAACTGATTGTGAATTAATGAATAATTAATTCACTGAACTCACACTAATACAACTAATCTTAACTCACTTAACTACACTTATAATTCTATTACAATTCCAAATCACTCAGTTATGAATGAGATAATAGATTAATATTTATTGTCTAATTTAATTAATGGAAAAATAAATTAGACACATGTTTCTTGTTGACTTTTCAACACTGCTCAATGCCCTCCTGGCAGAGCTCTCAGAATCCTCAGTGATTCTGGTCCTCCTTCAAACTCTCAGCAGAGTTCCTTCCTCTGTGCACTCCTTGCACTGGCTCAATGCCCTCCTGGCAGAGCTTCACAGAACTCCTCAGAGCTTCTGTTTGAACTCACAACATAGTTCCTCCAACTGCACCTTGTGCATATGCTCAATGCCCACTTGGTAAAGCTCTACAGAATTCACAGCAGAATTCTGTCTGCAACTGTGTCTCTCATACACAGCCTTGCCTCCAAGGTATTCACTAGCCTTGAGGTCTTCTTCCTCTGAGTTGTTGATTCCAGTTCCTGTGCCCCAGCATGCCTTTGTCTGACTCTGCAGAGTTCATAAGTGAAACCTCTGTGCATGACTCTCAGAACCCGCAACATTCTGTCACACCCTCCTGGTGTGAAGCCTCAAAGACCTTCAACCCTGAAATCAAACACACTCCTGCCAATGCCTAACATACATTTACAACATATATATGGAACACACACAGACATCCACATAACACAAAATCAATGCAGGAAAAACTGCTCTGTTTATATTAACAATGGAAAATGCCTGTATTTTACAAAGGTGTTCCTGAGCTCTCTCTGACTCTCTTCTTCTCCCTTGACTTACTTACAAAATGATATCTCCAAATCTCTTTTACCTGAGGGGCTCATCGAGCGCTTCCCTCCAGGTCTACCTACTTCATTCAATTACAATAAATGGCTATCTAGTCCGCATCTGGACCTAGATCTCAGCTGATCTAGCATTAAAGTCGATCTACCTAACGCCTGCTCAAAGGCATGGCTTCCATGGCTCACCAGCCTAAGCATTTAATTTACATTCATTACAAATATTAAATGAGGCTGCGCCTCCCTTTCATCCTTGAATGCATGCACGCTGATGTGGCTGGCTGGCTGGCTGGCTGATGTGGGGAGATGCTCCTGCATCAAACTCCTCAGCTGCAAAATCATGAGCTCCTGCTCATGCGCTTCCCCTCTAAGCAGTTGGAAATCCTCCTGGATCCCAAATAAGTCTTTGGAGCTTCCCATCTGCTCCATTCTGCTACCGCTGCTTCTGCACTACTGCCATTGCTGCTTCCTTCCTGCTCAACCTCTCCTCACTGGCAGCTTCTGCTGACTTTACCATCAACCTTCTGATATCTTCTATCACTTGGCCCAGTTTCTCCAGTGGCTGGTCCTGTTGTTGTAGTCTCCTTAGCTGCAAAATTTTTCTGCAATTGGGTAGATCACCATGATCTCCCATGCTTCTTTCTTCATCTTCATCTGTGGCCTCAAGTTGCCACTCTATTGCAGACTTCAGCTCTACAATCTCCCTTTGACTGACTTGCTGTTCAGTCACCTTCCCTGACAGTTCAACTTCTGTCAGTTCTCTTGCTGGCCCTGGATTGTTCAGCCAATCCTCCAACATCTCTAGCTCCATCTCCCATGGAGTGATAACTTTACCTACCTGCTCCTTGGCTTCCCTTGCTACTAGCTCCAATGCTATAGCTCTTTCAGCTTCCTGGCTGAAAATATCGAGCCATTCTTCAGAATGATCGCTTTCTTATTCTGCTTGGGCAGTCTCAAATACCTGCTCCAATTCCTCCTTGACAGTCATCGTCAGCTGTGACTGTTCTGCTGTTGCACCATTTGCAACACAAATTTCTGCCTCCTCCCAGGCACATGGTAGGAATACTCCAATTCCCCCAATCATCAGAATATCATCCTGATCTTTCACCTCTGTCAGCTGCATCTGCTGATCCAATCCCATCTGTTCTGTCAGCTCCCCTGGCTGATTCCAACTCACTTATGAGTTTATGAGACCCACATATAGTCTCACCTGGCAATGTGGGATGTCTCTGCTGCCCTCCTGGAAGACTATGAGATCAACCGATCCCATCTTCATCAGCAACGCCTGCTGAATTGAACTCACCTCCGAGTCCATGAGACCCTCAGATGGTCTTGAATTCTTATCTCTTCCCACCTGGCAATCTGAGTTGCTTCCACTGCTCTCCTGGCAGTATTCAAGATCCCTCAGTGATCTCATATCATTGCCCTCCTGGAAAATTGAAATTCCTCGACTATCCTCTTGACAGTCTGTGAGATATCGCAGCGACCTCAGCTCGTTTCCCTCCTGGAAAACTGGAATTTATTCTTCTCTGCCTTCCTCGCAGTGTTTGAGATCTTCAACTGATCCCAATTCATCCTCTTCATCATCGAGACCTCTCCCATTCTCTGGTTTACAGACATAAATTATCTTTTCCTCTGTGGCCTTGAGGTTTTCAGCATACCTCAACCATCTCTTTAACAACCTACACTTTCCTCTGACCATCAACTCCTTGACTGGCCATTTTGCTTTTGCCTTCTCCATGGGTAATTCATGCATCCGTCTCCTCCTCCTATCCTGCTGCATCCGCAGTTCTAGCCTCTCTATGTCTGCCTTTAATTCATAGAGGTCTTTATCCATTTCTCTATCCATTTCTGCAGGCTTTTTTGCCTTGCTCTTCTTCCTCCCAGCATGCCTATGGTCTTCAGTAACCATGGTGCTATCTCTGTCTACTCTCCTAGAAAACCCGCTGTCACTCTGCATCCTTGAGTGTTCCAGCTTCATCATCCTACAGTCTCACTGACTGTCTATGGATTGCTTCCTACCTGCAAACAAGTCCTTACAGAGTCCTCAACAACTCTGTCTTCCTCCTGCTTTCCTTTCGCTCCACTTGAAATATACAGATGAAGTTCCCACTCTGATACCACTTTGACGTGTATCAGAGTGCTTTCCTCCTCTGCCGCTTCCTGCCTAAAATATACAGACAAGAAATATCTCTGATACCACTTGATGACAAGGGAATGTCTCTCTGACACCCATCCACAGGATCGTTCAATTTCTCTAAGAGCCTAAGCGACTCCTTGGATTCCCCAAACGAAATATCTGCTAAAACTTGACCCAGTCCACAGGTCCTTTCTTATTCCCCTCACGGCCTCTGCATGAACCGTGAACAATTTCCCCAAAGGAAACTATTTATCGGGCGTCAGGGTTTCACTGTCTCTATTGTTGAGAGTTCTTATCCTCTCCAACCCTCGATCGCCGATGTGCGCCCTTCATGCGTTAGCCCTCCTGTCTCAGCTCTTGGCTCGTGTGACCAATTTCATAAGACCGCAGCCCTATACCTTCCTATCGGGATTTTGGGGTCCACGGTGTCAATATGCGCATGTCTCCTGGACCCGCGATTCTCCAATTCCCTACGCGCTATAATTTCAGCTAGCCCTCCTGGCTCAGGTCCTGGTCCATGTGACCACTGCCCGTGACTGTAGTCAAACCTCTACATCAGGGTTTCATGGTTTGCGAGGTCAAAATACATTCGTCCATGAGACTCGCGACTCCTCGAATCCCGACCCACCCTTCACGCGTTAGTTCCTTCCTTGTTTTATACACTGACAACTGGCTCCCACTATACTCCTTCCTCCTTATCGAGGTTTCAGGGTTCGCGGTTTCAAAATGCAAAGTTTTCGTGTCCACAGTATCCCCGATATGCCAATCCCCGATTTGTCAATGGACAACCTCCTGTTGGGCCTTCCCTCGATGGCACCGATCTCCTCCACGTGTCCCTTCCATATGGAAGGTCCTGATTCCTCGTCGGGGTTTCCACTATGGATTTTCCTGATCCTTTGTCCACGGGAATACCGATTTGCTGATTCCTGATGTGCCGTCCTCCAATGGCTCCTAGCCTTTGACCTGCCACCTGTCCTCCACCGAATCCTGTGTCGCCCACGCTATATTCCTGCCTATCGAAGTATCGTGTTTCACGATATCACGACTCCAACTGCCAATGTTCACGGGACTCGTGAAACTCCGATTCCCGATCTTTCGATGAATGACCTCCTGTCAAACCTTCCTTGGTGGCACTCGATCACCACCATGCGTCATCCCTGACTGAGGGTTGATATCAACTCTCACGTTTCGGGACTCGAAGTGTCCCGATTCTTACGACCTCAAGAACTCCGATTTCCCGATGGCCGATATCCCGATTACTCCACCCCTGATCGAGACTTCTCCTCCTGGATTTCAAGGTTAACTCCCTCACAGCTTCTGTATATCCAATGGATGTCGGTGATCCTGCACCAAATCTAACAGCTTAGATCTGTTCTCCTTCCCTACGCTCCTCCAGAGGCTAAACTCCACGCGCCTTCTCCCGACCCAACGACTTACGATATTTCTGAGTGAGATTCGACAGCTGACGGTCTCCTCCTTCTGTAGGCTCCTCCTGAGCTCCTCCTGGACGTGGAAAATCAATGGTCTAGATCTCTTCCTTCTCCAGCCGATCTGACGACTTTCATGCTCTTCTGAGATTCTGCACTTTCTTCCCAGACTTGGAAGAATTTCACGTATTGAAAGGCCTCGACCTTTGCTTCTTTTATCCTCCGTGAACTTCTCGATTCTGAGCTTCACTGTGCGTATGAGAACGCTGACCCTCCTGAGATTCTTAACACTCAGACCCCTTAAGGGATTTTGTCTTTCTCCTCCCACAGATGGAGAAATATGACACCCTCCTGGTTATCCTTCGCACCTGCTCAATGCCCTCCTGGCAGAGCTCTTAGAATCCTCACTGATTCTGGTCCTTCTTCAAACTCTCAATAGAGTTCCTTCTTCTATGCACTCCTTGCAATGGCTCAATGTCCTCCTGGTATAGCTTCACATAACTCCTCAGAGCTTCTATCTAAACTCACAATAGAGTTCCTCCAACTGCACCTTGTGCATATGCTCAATGCCCACTTGGCAGAGCTCTACAGAATTCACAACAGAATTCTGTCTGCAACTGTGTCTCTCATACACAACCTTTCCTCCAAGGTATTCAACAGCCTTGAGGTCTTCTTCCTTTGATTTGTTGATTCCAGTTCCTGTGCCTCAACATGCCTTTGTCTGACTCCGCAGAGTTCAGAAGTGCAACCTCTGTGCATGGCTCTCAGTACCTGCAGCGTTCTGTCACACCCTCCTGGTGTGAAGCCTCAAAGACCTTCAACCCTGGAATCAAACACACTCCTGCCAATGCCTAACATACATCTACATCATATATATAGAACACACACAGACATCCACATAACACAGAATCAATGCAGGAAAAACTGCTCTGTTTATATTAACAATGGCAAATTCCTATATTTTACAAAGGTGTTCCTGAGCTCTCTCTGGCTCTCTTCTTCTCCCTTGACTTACTTTCAAAATGAGATCTCCAAATCTCTTTTACCTGAGGGGCTCATCGAGCGCTTCCCTCCAGGTCTACCTAATCTATTCAATTACAATAAATGGTTGTCTAGTCCACATCTGGACCTAGATCTCAACCGATCTAGCATTAAAGCCGATCTACCTAACGCCTACTAAAAGGTATGGCTTCCATGGCTCACCAGCCTAAGCATTTAATTTACATTCATTACAAATATTAAATGAGGCTGCGCCTCCCTTTCATCCTTGAATGCATGCACGTTGACGTGGCTGGATGGCTGACTGGCTAATGTGGAGAGATGCTCCTGCATCAAACTCCTCAGCTACAAAATCATGAGCTCCTTCTCATGCGCTTCCCCTCTAAGCAGTTGGAAATCCTCCTAGATCCCAAATAAGTCTTTGGAGCTTCGCATATGCTCCATTCTGCTGCTACTGCTTCTGCACTACTGCCACTGCTGCTTCCTTCCTGCTCAACCTCTCCTCGCTAGCAGCTTCTGCTGACTCTACCATCAACCTTCTGATATCTTCTATCACTTGGTCCAGCTGCTCCAGTGGCTGGTCCTGTTGTTGCAGTCTCCTTAGCTGCAAAAATTTTCTGCAATTGGGTAGATCACCATGATCTCCCATGCTTCTTTCTTCATCTTCATTTGTGGCCTCCAGTTTCCACTCTGCTACAGACTTCAGCTCTACAGTCTCCCTTTGACTGACTTGCTGTTCAGTCACCTTCCCTGACAGTTCAAATTTTTTCAGTTCTCTTGCTGGCCCTGGATTGTTCAGCCAATCCTCCAACATCTCTAGCTCCATCTCCCATGGAGTGATAACTTTACCTGCCTGCTCCCTGGCTTCCTTTGCTGCTAGCTCCAATGCTACAACTCTTTCAGCTTCCTGGCTGAAAATATCGATCCATTCCTCAGAATGATCGCTTTCTTCTTCTGCTTGGGAAGTCTCAAATACCTGCTCCAATTCCTCCTTGACAGTCATTGTCAGCTGTGACTATTCTTCTGTTGCACCATCTGCAACACAAATTTATTCTTCCTCCCGGGCAAATGGTAGGAATACTCCAATTCCCCCAATCATCAGAATATCATCCTTATCTTTCACCTCTGTCAGCTGCATCTGCTAATCCAAGCCCATCTGTTCTATCAGCTCCCCTGGCTGATTCCAACTCACTTCTGAGTTTATGAGACCCACATATAGTCTCATCTGCTCATCCCTGCCCACCTGGCAATGTGGGATGTCTCTGCTTCCCTCCTGACAAACTATGAGATCAATCGATCCCATCTTCATCAACAACCCCTGCTGAATTGAACTCGCCGCCGAGTCCATGAGACCCTCAGATGGTCTCGAATTCTCATCTCTGCCCACCTGGCAATCCAAGATGCTTCCACTGCCCTCCTGGCAGTCTTCGAGATCCCTCAACGATCTCTTATCATTTCCCTCCTAGCAAATTGAAATTCCTCGACTGTCCTCCTGACAGTCCGTGAGATCCCGCAACGACCTCATCTCATTGCCCTCCTGGCAAACTGTAATTTCTTCTTCTCTGCCTTCTTGGTAGTGTTTGAGATATTCAGCTGATCCCAATTCATCCTCTTCATCATTGAGACCTCTCCTAGTCTCTGGTTTACAGACATAAATTATCTTTTCCTCTATGGCCTTGAGGTTTTCAGCATACCTCAACCATCTCTTTAGCAGCCTGCGCTATCCTCTGACCATAAAATCCTTGACTGGACATTTTTATTTTGCCTTCTCCATGGGTAATTCACGCATCCGTCTCCTCCTCCTATCCTGCCGCATCCACAGTTCTAGCCTCTCTATGTCTGCCTTTAATTCATAGAGGTCTTTATCCATTTCTCTATCCATTTCTGCAGGCTTTTTTGCCTTGCTCTTCTTCCTCCCAGCATGCCTATGGTCTTCAGTAACCATGGTGCTGTCTCTGTCTGCTCTCCTAGCAAACCTGCTGTCACTCTGCATCCCTGAGTGTTCCAGCTTCATCATCCTACAGTCTCACTGACTTTCTATGGACTGCTGCCTACCTGCAAACAAGTCCTTACAGAGTCCTCAACAACTCTTTCTTCCACCTGCTTTCCTTTCTCTCCACCTGAAATATATAGATGAATTTCCCGCTCTGATACCACTTTGATGTGTATCAAAGTGCTTTCCTCCTCTGCCTCTTCCTACCTGAAATATACATACAAGAACTAGCTCTGATACCACTTGATGACAAGGGAATGTCTCTCTGATGCCCGTCCACAGGATCATTCAATTTCTCTTTGAGCCTAAGAGACTCCTTGGATTCTCCAAACGAAATCTCTGCTAAAACCTGACCCAGTCCAAAGGTCCTTTCTTATTCCCCTCACGGCCTCTGCATGAACCGTGAACAATTTCCCCATAGGAAACTATTTATCGGGTGTCGGGGTTTCGCTGTCTCTGTTGTCGAGAGTTCTTATCCTCTCCAACCCTTGATCGCCGATGTGCTCCCTTCACGCGTTATCCCTCCTGGCTCAGCTCTTGGCTCGTGTGACCAATTTCATAAGATCACAGCCCTATACCTCCCTATCGAGATTTCGGGGTCCACGGTGTCAATATGCGCATGTCTCCTGGACCCGCGATTCTCTGATTCCCGACGCACTATAATTTAAGCTAGCCCTCCTGGCTCAGCTCCTGGTCCACGTGACCACTGCCCGTGACTGTAGTCAAACCTCTACATTAGGGTTTCGGGGTTTGCGAGGTCAAAATACATTCATCCACGGGACTTGCGACTCCTCGAATCCCGACGTGCCCTTCACGCGTTAGATCCTTCCTTGTTTGATACACTGACAGCTGGCTCCCACTATGCTCCTTCCTACTTATCAGGGTTTCGGGGTTCGCGGTTTCGAAATGCAAAGTTTCCACGTCCACAGAATCCACAATATGCCGATCCCCGATTTGCCGATGGACGACCTCCTGTTGGGCCTTCCCTCGATGGCACCGATCTCCTCCACGCATCCCTTCCAGATGGACGGTCCCGATTCCTCGTCGGGGTTTCCACTATGGATTTTCCCGATCCTTTGTCCACGGGAATACCGATTTTTTGATTCCCAATGTGCCGTCCTCTAATGGCTCCCGGCCTTTGACCTACCACCTGTCCTCCACCGACTCCTGTGTGGCCCATGCTATATTCCTGCCTATCAGAGTATCGCGTTTCATGATATCGCGACTCCAACTGCCAATGTTCACGGGACTCGTGAAACTCCGATTCCCGATCCTCCGATGAATGACCTCCTATCAAACCTTCCTTGGTGGTGCTCGATCGCCGCCATGTGTCCTCTCTGACTGAGGGTTGAGATCAAATCTCGCGTTTCGAGACTCGAAGTGTCCCAATTCTTACGACCTCAAAAACTCCGATTTCCCGATGGCCGATATCCCGATTACTCCACCCCTGATCGGGACTTCTCCTCCTGGATTTCGAGGTTAACTCCCTCATAGCTTCTACAGATCCAATGGCTGTCGGTGATCCTGCACCATATCTAACGGCTCATATCTATTCTCCTTCCCTTCACTCCTCCAGAGGCTAAACTCCGCGCACCTTCTCCCGACCCAACAACTTACGGGATTTCTGAGTGAGATCCGACGACTGACGGTGTCCTCCTTCTGTAGGCTCCTCCTGAGCTCCTTCTGGATGTGGAAAATCAATGGTCTAGATCTCTTCCTTCTCCAGTCGATCTGACGACTGTTGTTCTCTTCTGAGATTTTGCACTTTCTTCCCAGACTTGGAAGAATTTCACGTATTCAAAGGCCTTGACCTTTGCTTCTTTTCTCCTCCGCGAACTTCTTGATTCTGAGCTTCGCTGTGCGTATGAGAACGATGACCCTATTGAGCTTCTTAACACTCAGACCCCTTAAGGGATTTTGTCTTTCTCCTCCCACATATGGAGAAATATGATGCCCTCCTGGTTATCCTTCGCACCTGCTCAATGCCCTCCTGGCAGAGCTCTCAAAATCCTCAGTGATTTTGGTCCTCCTTCAAACTCTCAGAAGAGTTCCTTCCTCTGTGCACTCCTTGCACTGGCTCAATGCCATCCTGGTAGAGCTTCACAGAACTCCTCAGAGCTTCTATCTGAACTCACAATAGAGTTCCTCCAACTGCACCTTGTGCATATGCTCAATGCCCACTTGGCAGATCTCTACAGAATTCACAACAGAATTCTGTTTGCAACTATGTCTCTCATACACAGCCTTGCCTCCAAGGTATTCAACAACCTTGAGGTCTTCTTCCTCTGAGTTTTTTATTCCAGTTCCTGTGCCTCAACATGCCTTTGTTTGACTCCGCAGAGTTCAAAAGTGCAACCTCTGTGCACGGCTCTCAGAACCCGCAGCTTTCTGTCACACCCTCCTGGTGTGAAGCCTCAAATACCTTCAACCCTAAAATCAAACACACTCCTTCCAATGCCTAACATACATCTACAACATATATATGGAACACACACAGACATCCACATAACACAGAATCAATGTAGGAAAAAATGCTCTGTTTATATTAACAATGGAAAATGCCTATATTTTACAAAGGTGTTCCTGAGCTCTCTCTGGCTCTCTTCTTCTCCCTTGACTTACTTTCAAAATGAGATCTCCAAATCTCTTTTACCTGAGGGGCTCATCGAGCGCTTCCCTCCAGGTCTACCTACTCTATTCAATTACAATAAATGGCTATCTAGTCCACATCTGGACCTAGATCTTAGCCGATCTAGCATTAAAGCCGATCTACCTAATGCCTGCTCAAAGGCACAGCTTCCATGGCTCACCAGCCTAAGCATTTAATTTACATTCATTACAAATATTAAATGAGGCTGCACCTCCCTTTCATCCTTGAATGCATGCGCGCTGACGTGGATGGATGGTTGGCTGGCTGATGTGGAGAGTTGCTCCTGCATCACAAAAATAAATATTATATTAATATTCCTTAAAGTATAAAGTATGGATAATTATTTTGTCCTAAGTTCTAAGGATGGGAACAAGTGGGCCAAACTATTTCTCAATGTGACAAGTGTCAATTTGGGAACATGCATACATATAGTTTGGACTTAGTTCATTTTCCAATCATTCCATCATCATGCACTCACTCATTAAGTTGTCCTCCGTACCTTCCTATCACTGTACTTGTACCCATACCCATAGCTGTACCTATACCTGTGAGATATTGAAGAGGCGGGTTGTCAGGATCGTGAGAAATTCTCTCTAGGTGGGAGAATTATTGAGAATTTATTTTCCGAAGGTGTCAAACTACAGCTAAAATATAAACAACATGGATAACAAGAGGCTCCCTAAAATTGCTTCAAACTCTATCAAAAATCACCAACAAATTAAGCATGGATAGCATAATGATGTGAATTCTTGGATAAATCATTAGGGAATAAAAGAAGAAGTTATTCTGTAGAATAACGATGATATTAAAAATATTGTACAAGATAAATTGAAGGAGAATATATGGTGTGATAAATAATTAGAGGATAAAATAAAATAAAGATATTATAAGGATGTGGTTAACCCTAACCTTAAATATCAAAAGTATCTCTCACTAGCATAAAGAAGAGAATCAATATTACTAAAATACGAACTAATTCTCATGAGTTGCACAATGAAACTGGGCATTGGAAAATCCCAAAAACACCATGACAAGAAAGAATATCTCACCTTTGTGACACCAAGAGGGTTGAAGATGAAAAACACTTTCTCATAGACTTCCATGTTTATACCCAAATTAGATCCCAATTTCAAAATATTTGTTACAATATTGTCCCTCCTAACCTTCTAAGTCATCAAAACTTTAGTGATATTGGAAGACTTCTCTTAATGCTTTTCAAGCATGGAAATAACATAAGAAATGCAAGTAATAACTTGTTTTTCTTAAGGTCCGATAGACCGGACGTCATCATCATCATCATCATCACACATATATATATACACAAAAAAAATGATTAAAATTAACAAATATAAAATTAATATTATAAAAACTACCCAACTTCAACTAAGTTAGTATTGTTTCTATATTGCATGTAAAACCCTTGCACATGTTCCTTTCTATCTTGCATGTAATCCCCTCTACACGTATTCCTCTGCGATAACAGACATAGGCTTTGATTTCATGATTGTATATGTTCATTTGTGCGACATGGAAGTAGTCCCTTCTTTTAGTTTCATGATTGTTTATATTCACTATATCCATGAATTGGATCCTATTATCTAATTTACACACATCTTAAATAGTGCACTTTACATGTATGTATTTGGTTATAAATATTACGTAGTTGAGTGGAATGTTTGAGTATATCAATTTGTATACTTCTTTTTAATTCCTATCATATTTGAGAATTCTTTGGAATTTGTTAGAAATCAGACAATGATGAATGAAATCCACCAATTAATGCTAACACTTCTACTTATAATAATATTTATATGATTAAACTAGAAAATTCCTTCCTCATGAAATAAATTTCAAAACTAATTTAGAAAGTGAAATATAGAGACATTCATAATTGAATCTTAACAATAACATTAAATACAATTTTAGTAAAATTTGAACAAATTGTTAAGAGATTGAAGAAGTATGGTTCATAATTACAAGTTATTGTTTAGTAGATTGACGAAATGTTTGAAAATATTTTATTGATATATTAGTTGTTTTTGCTGTATATTATTCATGCTATATATATATATATATATATATATATCATAACAATTTGTAATAAAAATAAATAAATTACACATAAATAATAATAACAAACAATACAGGAAAAAATCAATTCAATACAATTAGTCTAAATAAATCTTAGCTCCAAAATTATGATGAGATGGATCAAATCACTCCAACTACAAATTTATTTTAATGTATTAAAATTGAAGAAGTGTTTCCATTTAGAGAGATATGATCTTAATATGGATCTAATTTTTTGATAAATTTTCATGAATCTACATGACTTAAACCATAGATCAACAATATAGTCTTGAAAATGCCAAAATTAGGTAAATCATGTGTATCTAATTCTCACCAATGAGCACAATTCAACCATCTTAGAAAAATATATAATCAATGCTTTGATAGAGTTAAGAAATTTTGATACACTCACTCTAACAATTGGAATATTGTGTAGCACCTAAATCTAAATCTTTCCCTCACCTAAACTTTCTGTTTATATTAAAAGTTATAGTGTATATAAATCGCCAAGTATATCTATACTATCCAATCATGTATAATATTTTCATGGTCTATTTCAAGTGCACTTGTCATAGTCACTTTTAAGTTTCCTTCGTGAATAAAAACAAGTGCAATAAATAGCTCAATACTATGTGAGGAGTAAAAATAAAATGAGCATTTAATAATCCTTTAACATGATAAAAAAACATCAATACTCTAACATTCAAATAAAATATATACTTATTAATGTAATTGGAAGACTCATTTCCATCTTTATAATATTTCTTATGAATAGAACTAAGAATACCAAGGGTTACATAGGGCTCTAAAAACAATTAGTACCTTAAATGGATAATACAAAATAAGTTCCACAAGAGCCATGCAATATTTCTTATCAATAGAACGAATAAAAACAAGGGTTACACGGGCTCTAAAGAAGGTTAGATCCCTAAATGGATAGTACAAAATAAGATGCACAAGAGCCATGAAAATACACAAAACTTGCGGAAAACAAATATGCAATGAATACACTATGCGAGTTTGGGAATTCCCAATTTACCCAGTGGATTGATTTATCTTTTTTTTTCATCACAAAAATTAAACATTTAGAAACCCCAAACCCTAATAGCAAGAACTTAAAAAGACGAATCTAGTATCAAATTAGGGTTTTACATAGTATATATGCTTAAAAAATTAGTTTTTTTTTTTTTTGGATAACATGGAACCTAATTTTCTATCTGTAGTGAGTACTTACCTAAGAAAAACCAAGAAATCTTTATAAAAAATATTTCCTCTAAAACACTATTGAATATACCATAATATGCCAAAAATTAAATAAATTATTTTAATATAAAGAATTAGTCCAACCTAAAAAAAATCCTAAAATTTAACATTTTAACAATATTTTACGTTAAAAAATATTCACTGCCAAAAATTAAATAAATTGTTTTAATATAAAGAATTTATCCAACCTGAAAAAAAACTCCTAAAATTTATCATTTTAACTACATTTTACCTTAAAAAATATTCATTGCCAAAAAAAATAAATATTTTAATATAAAAAATTTATCCAACCTAAAAAATTCCTAAATTTTTAATATTTTTTGTAACACAATCTGGAGAAAATTTGTCCCCTTTTCTTGAAAATAGGTGAATATGATTCCAAATTTCTCTTTTCCCCTTGAAAATAAGCTAATATGTAGAGGCTCTCCTTAAGAGGAAACCAAAGCCTCTATTAATACAATGTTTTCATGTTTTATCAG
>ML800952.1:252704-265057 GCA_009831015.1 Picea engelmannii | reverse complement strand
CTGGTTATAAATGACAACAATGGGTAATGAATAAATGTTGAATGCTAATTGATGAGTTTTTGTGCAAGAGGGAAGTTTTGGGAAAAAGAACCCCACACTCATTCACCCCCCCCCTCTAAGTGTGGTAGGTGTGTCCAACAAGACCTTGCTAAAATACACCTCTGATATGCTGCATCTTTTTCACTGTTGTACTCCTCTATTACTTCACCCTCAACCTGCATATGAAAACTGTGTTTCAAAACTATGTTGAAGAGAGGGTTTGACCTCTTATTATATAGGATGAAGAGGGGAAGATGGGAAGCTCGAAATAGTAACCTGATTGCATGCATTAAACATAACTCAACTTCATGCTTTAGTTCGAACTTAGAACTAGACTTGAGATTGGTTACAACTCAGCTTTGCACTTTAGTTCAAACTTAGAACTAGACTTGATATTGGTTACAACTCATTATTACACTTTAGTTTGAACTTAGAACTAGACTTGAGATTGACATGCTTTAGTTCGAACTTAGAACTAGACTTAAGACTTTAGTTGCAACTCAACATTACACTTTAGTTCTAAAATATAACTAGACTCAAGACTTTAGCTGCAACTCAACATTACACTTTAATTCTAAAATAGAACTAGACTCAAGACTTTAGTTGCAACTCAACATTACTAAAATAGAACTAGACTCAAGACTTTAGTCGCAACTCAACATTACTAAAATAGAACTAGACTCAAGACTTTAGTTGCAACTCAACATTACACTTTAGTTCTAACATAGAACTAGACTCAAGACTTTAGTTACAAATCTTAACAAGGTAATTCAAAATTCTATTCATGGTGGATAATGTTTACACGTGCCAACGCACTAGATCAATACAATTACATCATTTGCAATATTAGGAATATCGTTTGTTTCTATCTCATAGGAATTTTATATTCAACCTAACTTTTGATAGATGCCTTGACTTTTTCTCATGGCTCACAAGGTTTGACTAGGCTCACAGAGGTTGTATGTTCCCCCTGACTTTTGCACTACTTTGTCTATGCTCACAAAGGTTGTACGTTCCCCCTTACTTTTGCACTAGACTGTCTATTCTCACAGAGGTTGTACATTCCCCCCTGAATTTTTCATTAGACTCACATAGCATCTCATTCATCCTAAATTTTGGTTTGAATCATAGAGGTTGTACTTTCCCCCTGGCTCTTTTCAATACCTCACAAGATTGGTTGATTCTCCAAATCTCCCTGGATATCCTTAGGGTGGCCCATATGGCCTCTCATTGGAGAATGACTGTTGGTGTTGCCAAATCTAACATCAATTAGCTTGTTTTACATTTGGGAGGGCCCACCAACCTGGATCGTGTTACTATTTATTACACACCAAAATGTCACACTTAAGTGTCACACCTATTTACACCTAAGTGTCAGAAGTGTTGTATGCACCTTACTAAGTGTTACATTCACTTTGTCAAGTGTCGTATGCACCTTAATAAGTGTCGCATGCACTTTAATAAGTGTCACAACTCCTTGACACCGTGAAAGAACATTTTTCACAATACCTAGTCACTATGGAGGAGAAATTTATCATATGAAGGTAAAAATACTATGTGCACATATATTTTTCATAAAAAGGAAATTAATTTAGTGTGAGAATCCACCTCACATTTAGTTTCCTAATCCTAAGGAGAATTTGAGAGTCTAATGGATGCTTGAGATATTTTCTCAAACCAAAATCCTAATTTAATGGATCTTGAGAGATATTTCCTCCTTAAAATCCTTGAGAGATATTTTATCTCTAAAAGCCTTGAGAGATATTTTCTCCATAAAAATCTTGGAGATCCCAATTTAGTGGATCTAGTGAGTTATGTTCTCCATGGTGGTTAAGCCTCCTAATCCTATATAATGAGGGAATTACAAGGTTAAAGGAGGAATATTTTAGGTTTCAAACCTTTGAGCTTTGGAGAAAGAATCCATTAAGGAATTAACATTTTGATCTCAAGAATTTCATGCAAGGGCTAGACGAGGAGAGATTGGAGAAGATTGTTGCAACACCAACTTGACTATTTCACTCTATATTTCCATGATTCTGTAGTGAATAATGTCCCTTTTCTAGGTTCCATTCTTAGGTATGAGAGTGTAGGAGTAGGTCTCCTTAAGGATTCATCGGTCATGGGTATTTTTCTTTTGCCTCCTCTTGACATCCCACAATTTTCAACTATATGATTTCGACTCAGGTGCAACAATCCCTAGAATCACTTGATCTTTTGGTAATACCTAGTCTTTACGAGCATAGTTCATTGTCTCTATAAAGATCATTAAAAATTGAAACAAATACCCCTCCATTCAAATCGAGTCTTCCTCTAGATCAAATACTTGAACCTTCTTTTCCTCCGCCTAGTGAAAATATTCCTATTAGTATCTAGATGCCTAAACGTGGAAAGAAGAAGAGTCAACCGAGAAAATGACGCTTGGGGGGAAAGTATCCAACCTTTGGACATCATGTTGGAGAGAATCCACTAGCTTCTACCATGCAGGCTAGGGGAAAAATACCTCTAGAGAGACACATTTCTAGGAAGGATCCTTACTTGGAGGTTGTTCCCATCATAATGTAGTAGTCTTTTCTAGAACAAGCTTATTATTTGTTCTTTCTTGTGCTCGTAAATACATGATAACAAGTTACCTTGATTAGTATTTGTTCTTTCTCGTGCTCATTAATACATGATAATATGTTACCGAGTATACTTTTATCTCTTTTTCGGACTCGTAAAATCTATACAAAAAAGGAACTCTTTGGAGTCCCCTTTAAGCTCTTTTCAGACTCCCTAAACATGAAAAGGTTGCTGAGTGATATTGTTTCCTTTCACACTCATTAAAAGGTTTGAAAGGGCATCTTTCGAGTGATAGTTTTTCTCTTTTTCATATTTTCAAGACTAATTATGAAAATTTAATACTCTAGTCAAGCATGACTAAAAGAGTTATCCCTTGTATTGTTTTACACTTTTTTGGGGCTCGGGAGACTAAATTTATGAAAAAAGTTACCCATGGAGTCGTCTTTAAGTTCTTTTCAGACTCTATAAACATGAAAAACCATCGATTTCACCTTCTTTGGGCTTGTAAAATTATTCATTGAAGGACCCATGTGGGACCAATCCCTAGGACCCATACAAGACCAAACCCCTCCTTCTTTAGGTTTGTTAAATATATGTCGAGGGACTCATCGAAGATGTGGTATAAAAAGCATATGTTATCCTCCTCAAGCTCATTAAAAAACAAAGAGGTATTCACCAATCATGGTGGGGGAAAAATTGAAATAAGTGGATCACATTTTTTGGAATCCATTATGGTAGCTATTGTTGTTGCTCTTGAACATGGCACCTATTCATGTCTCACGTTACAGTTGGGTAATTTTCTTTTCTCTGAGTCATACCAAATCTACATGTCATTATAATTTTTTTTTCCAGTCAAAGAGTGATATTATTCTCATCACATTATGTTCTTGGTACTCGTTGACTCAATGCTTCCAAGTAATTTTTTGTGCCTCAGAATGTTCAAAGGAAGTTTCATTCCAAACCAAATATATGTAGTATTACCGATTTCCATTCTTGCGTCAGTCTATACTGATTTAATACACCATATGACATCACTTTCATGTGTCTGTTTCATGTTGATGATGAGGGATACATCATGGCCCTCCTTCGATGAGTCTATTCTTGTCAACTTCAACACATTATCCATGAATTAGAAAAACTAGTTAGTACCTTGGAACTTGCATGCCTCAATGGAAGGACTCCTTTCTTTCGATAGTAGGTTTAGACCATTGACATTTGATTAGATGATTCCACAAATGTTCGACCTCAGCTCATTTATTCACATATGCTGGAATGTGATAAAGGTACCTTGGGAATCATTTTCATCATTGGTGATTTCCCTCACACTTGTTAATGGTATACCTCAATGACCAGTAATCAAATGGTTTCTACCATGTTCGAAATCAAGTCATATATTCACATGGATAGAATCACATCGTTTCAGGATTGGGATGAAGAAACTGGTTCAGGTCCTCACTCTGTTTTGTGATTTTCCTAGGTTGAGATGGAGATCATTTGAACATGTAAAATATTCCAGTACAATCTCCATGCTGGCGATCTTACTAATACATATACTGTCACATAGATCCACATTGTATTGATCAATGGCTATGCTTTTTCATCTCATACCTCCACTCTGTATTTCTCATGGCTATGATCAATTCATGTCATGGAGGTATGGATCCACAATGTATCTTTGGTGGCCATATCCTTAGTCAGTATTCTCATGGATCCCTAGTGTATTGGCTGATGACCATGCTTTGAGTTAACTTGTATTATGAGCATAGGTATGCCTACCTTGGGACTGGAGATATATATTTATACTGTTTGATGGTTGTTTGCAGCTTCTTCCAGGTTCTCCTACTCCAACAGCTTTGCATTGAAGAATTTGTAAAGTGTTTTGGCCATTAGTTTCTCTTTTGACCTCACACTTTAGGGGGCATCTGTTACACACCAAAATGTCACACTTAAGTGTCACACCTATTTACACCTAAGTGTCACAAGTGGCGTAAAGTGTCTCATGCACCTTACTAAGTTTCACATGCACTTTACTAAGTTTCACAACACCTTGAAACCATGAAAGAAAATTTATCACAATCCTTGGTCAATTTGGAGGCGAAATTTATCATATGAAGGTCAAAATACTATGTGCACATGTATTATTCATTATTATTCATAAAAAGGAAATTAATTTAGTGTGAGAATCCACCTCACATTTAGTTTCCTAATCTCAAGGAGAATTTGAGAGTCTCATGGATGGTTGAGATATTTTCTAAAACCAAAATCCTAATTTAATGGATCTTGAGAGATATTTCCTCCTTAAAATCCTTGAGAGATATTTTCTCCCTAAAATACTTGAGAGATATTTTCTCCCTAAAAATCTTGGAGATCCAAATTTAGTGGATCTAGTGAGTGATATTCTCCATGGTGGTTAAGCCTCCAAATCCTATATAATAAGGGCATTCCAAGGTGAAAGGAGGAAGATTTTAGGTGTCAAACCTTTGGTCCTGGGAGAAACAATCCATTAAAGCATCAACATTTTGATCTCAATAATTTCATGCAAGGGATAGAGGAGGATATCTTGGAGAAGATTGCTACAACATCAACTTGATTTGTAAGTTCCTTATTTTGGATTTCCATTAATATTAACTTGGACTATTCATTTCATTATGTTGTTCATTGTAATGTCTATGCTTAATTCAGATTGGGTATAGATAGATTTTTTTTTATCTAATCACATAGAGTAGGAGAAAGGATTTATTTGTTGTTCATCGTAGGTCCCAAGTCACGCTAAGGAGCTTAGAGATCAATCCTGGACCTTGGAGTAGCGAGGAAAAACATTGAAACAAGGTATGCCACACTCTTTATCTTTTTCATTTTGATTGGTAATGAACTAGATATATAAGGAAAGTAGAAACCATTTGTTTACTTCTGTCTTTGGACCAAATAAGGGGTCTTGGTCCAAATGGGAGCTTAACATGTCTGCAGGGTAAGATTTCTCATAACACTATTCTACACTATAGCTAGGTAAATTTGTGTGTGATATTTCATTTTTGCAATTGCTATGTTTCATAATTGTAGCTCTTTTCTTTGATGACATAGGCTTATTATGTGAAAATGTTATTCAATACTTCAATGTTTTTCTTAATCATTTGCACTCTTTACTTGAATAATTTGATAACCATTAAATGAAGTAATTATTTTAGATTGCAAAGCTCAAGCATAGATTAGTTGTGTCGTGTGAGTAACTAAGATCAATGTTATTTGTATTTACATTTAAATAATATAATTATATTTGTTTGATTGAATGCAGTAGCTAGAATTCCTTGGTTATTGAATCTATCCTTACCTTTGATTACAAGAACACTTAAATCTACTGAGTGAAAGATTGTGTCATAAACTTCTCAAGGAGATTTAGATCAAAGAATTAGTTACTAGTTTTTGAGCATGGTTTGTTTATCAATATTCTAATTTCCTTTACAAACAAATAATTTAAACATTCATTGACTGGTATAGAGGACGAGATCAAATTATTTCCATATTTATGCATAGATAATTAATTTGGACATAATATGCAGAGCCATTGAACTCTTTCCATGATTAGTATTAGTCTCGTGAACAAAAGTGAGACTGTTTGAGATTTCCTTCTTGAATTATTTCCCTTATGCTTTGATGGTTGGTTAGATTGTAGAGCCAATCTTTTGACTTATGAGTGTTGATTAAGGTTGTTTGTCATTGTTGTCAACCCTTGACGAAAGCCCTGTAGCACAAAGGTTTGGGTAATGGACCCAAGATTTTTTGATGTAAAGATGAATCATTATTGTCTTGTCATGGTTGAGAAGAAGTAAAGATGGATGAACTCCAAAGTGGTCGCCTTATGGTGAAACCCCTCACGGGAAGACGCTTTGCAGAGTAAGAGAACCCATTCTTAATTGTGGAATAATGAGATGAAATACAATGAATTTGCCAGGTAAACTATCCTAAATGGATAGTGTTTTTCACTCCATTTCCATTGGTATGTGGAACGTCACATAACTCCTCACTGTTAGAGAGTTATGGCCATGAGAAGTTGGAGACCCCAGGTTTGGGTAATGGACCCAAGTTTGTTTGATGGATAATGGTATGAGTTATGACATATTTTTAGATAATACTATTCTATATGGATAGTACATGTCATTCTGTTTCTGGTGGTATGTGAAACATCACATAACTCCTCACGGTTTGAGAGTTATGGCCTTACGAAGTTGGATGACCCTCTTATGTCATCTAGAAGCCCCAAAAGGTCAAAGTAGTCAAACTGGTTTAAGAGATTTTAAAAGGTAAATAATAAAGTGAAGTAATGAGTGTATTATAATTCGAAGTAAATACAAAATAAATTATTTCAATAATAAATTTAATGGAGAAATTAGAAGTGGGTTAACCCTAAAATAAGGAAAGTGGGGCCAAGTGACCTAGAAGATGTTTTTAAGGAAGCTACTTGGAGAGTATAAATAAGAGGCAAGGCTCTCTCATTTTAATCACACTTGAGCATATTGAATATCTATACATGTTTGAGGTAAACAAGGATATATAATCTAAAATTCTGAGGGAAGGTGAAGAAAAGAAGGCCGAAATGCAAGGAAGGATAAATTCTTTTGATGGTTCTTTCTAAGGTATGTTATTTACAGGTCATCTCACCATTTTCGCTATAACGTTTTTTTTCTATAATGATTCAGACCATGGAATTTCTATTCCATTGAGAAAACATGTCCATGTATCTATGGTAAACAATTCAGCTTGTGGTTCATTGTATTTTTGGAGTTACACTCTGTGGAAAATAGGGTTTGTGGCTAGTCCTGAAACTAGTCAAAAACAAGTGTTTCGGGTAAAAACATCATAACTTTTTCATAACATATCCAAATTCAGTGAAACAAAATGTGTTGGTTAGGGTACAGTCTATAGTATGTTGTGTAAAATTTTCATATCAATTAAAAAAATATTTCGTGTGGGGCATGCTCTACAAGGTTGCTCTCTAGAATAAACTAGAATTCAACAAGGTATGCCATTTTTGCTATAACTCATTTTCTGAGAGGTTTCAAGTAGTGAAACCTGGAGGAATTGCACAAAAACAAACTGAAGAACATTGCATATCATTTTACAATCTTTATACATTATAGGTACAAAGTTATGATTACTTCAAGTTAGGTTTGTTGACTAATCCAAAACTAGGTGTGTGAGACTAAAGAAACGTTTGATGAAAATGCCAGTCTCTTGTTTTTGAAGTTAAGGAAGGTTTGAAGGAATATGATCATATACACCAGGTCTATTACAGATCTACAAATCAGATTTGGATGATGAAATTGATGAGGGATTTTGGTTGAGGTACATGTTGAGTACATGGTTGAGACAAGTAGTTGATGAGTTGGCACATACATGAGGTGTATAGTTGATGATGCTGGTACATATTGATGAGTCATAGTTGATGAGTAGTTGACACATGATTGATACATGCTTGGGACATGGTTGGATGCACTTGTTTATGGTACAGGTTGATTACAGGTTATTTGGTACAGGTTGGTGCATGGTTGATGCACTTGTTTATGGTACAGGTTGATTATAGGTTGAGGTACAAGTTAATGCATGGTTGATGCATGGTTTCGATTTATTGGTATAGTTTTACAACAATATATCTCATAGTGACAGGTTGACAGTGGTTCCATCATTCTACTTCTACTTCAGGGTGGCAGGATGGGGCAAGGACAGGTGGTTGTAGCCACCTTCTGGTTATATCCGGAGAACATAGGGGGTTATAACCTCCTTTTGGTTGTAGCCAAAGAATTGGGGAGTTGGAGTTTCCCTCAGGTTGTAGCCTGAGAAACTAGGGGGTTGGAGTCTCCTTCCAGTTGCAACTGGAAAACAAAGGAAGTTGGTGCTTCCAATGAATGTAATTCTTCAAGACATATAAGAAAAAACATTCTGTAGTTTTCTCCCGATTTGGGTTTCCACGTAAAACACTGGTGTACTATGTATGTGTATGTTTGTTCATTTGTTCATTTCTTATTTACTTTGCAGTTATTGGATGATAATGCTTCATTGATATAACACTTGTATTATATGGTAAAAAAGGATTAAATTTCTCCATTTCTGATTCAACCCCCCTCTCAGTAATCCAACAATTGGTATCAGGGAAGGTTCCTTCAGAAATCAGTTTAACCATTGAAAGGTAGATCATGGAGAGTACCAACTCATATAAAAATGGAATACCACAGTTTGATGGACAAAAGTATGATTTCTGGAGCATAAGGATGAGAACATATATACCGGCACAGGGATTTCAAGTTTGGAAATCAATTGTAGATGGATAATCAACACCAACAGTTCCACCAACAAATGAAAAAGCAGTAAAACTCGGTGAGAATAATTCCAAAGACACAAATGCACTTTTGAATGGTCTCAGTGATAAGGTATTCACCAAAGTTGCACACTGTAAATCCATTAAAGAGATTTGGGACAAGCTTCAAAATATTTATGAAGGAGATACAAAAGTCAAAGCAGTAAAGATTTAGACTTACAGAGGTCAGTTCGAACAACTAAAAATGAAGGAAGATGAAGATATCGAAGCCTACTTCTTACGAGTCGATGAAACAATGAATGAAATCATAGGATTGGGATAAGAATTTGAAGAATTTGTAATTGTTCAAAAGTACTAAGATCTCTTCCTATGATATTCAACCCTAAGATATCAACACTAGAAGAAAGATCGAATCTTGAATCAATAAGCATGGACGAACTTCATGGAATCTTCACAGCATATGAAATGAGAACTGAGCAATAAAATCCAAATGTAAAAGAAGCAACCTTCAAGGCATCCAAAAGATCAAAGTAAAAGAAAAAGGAACAAGAAGAATATAGCAACAGAAGTGACGCCTCAAAAGATGATGAAGAAGTGGCCAACTTCGTCAAAAGATTGAACAAGGGAACCAACGGTAGGTATAGATGTAATCTCCCTTTAATTTGTTTTAATTGTGATGGTATTGGTCATTTTGCTAACAAATGTCCTCATAAGAAAAAGAGAAATGACGAAGGTTACTCAAAAGGAAAACACACATATAAAGGAAAAAGAACTACAAAGAAAGTTTTCAAGAAATTCTTATACACCAAAGAAGACATCTCATCATCAGATGAAGATGAAGTCAGTGACAATGAGATAGGAAGAGTTCTATTCATGGCAGTAAAAGAATCTGACAAAGAAGACTCCGAAGAAGAATATGAAGAAGTTGAAGAAGAATGTGAAGAAGTCGAAGAATAAATTGAAGAGGCAAAAGTTGACTATCAATAAGAATTAATGTGTTGTTATAACCCTAAATTGCACCATACATGCTTACCTGGCATCAGGCCAACTCATTTTCCTTCATTGCCAAAACATCTACTGAGAAACCTCTTTAAAAACCCTCTTGGGTAAAGGTACACGCGCCCTAACCCACTACTGTATGCGTGTGAACGCTGGCAGGCCTTCTACAACCTGTGTTTACCTAACAAAACACAAAAATAGGAAAGTTGCCGATGGGACAAAATGCTATGGGTCAGTTAACTGAAACTCCCGACCATGCATGGTCAAGAGTTCGTCCAAAACCCTAGCTCCTTCTAGCCTATAAAATAAGGGGTAGGGGTATTATTTGGAAGAGGAAAAATATAGCGAAGAAACTCTACCCATTTGTCGAATCCATTTGTCCCAATCCTTTAGCCTTTCCTCAAGCCAGAGGAGAATTAACGCAAAGCAGTTGGAGGACAAAAGAAGAGGAGGAGCCCAAGATCAGGATCAAGGAGTGGTGGTTGGTCTCGACTTTGATTGTAAGTTGATTCATTTTGAAAATAATAAAAGAATACGTTTCCCATCCCAATGCATGAGTTATCTATGATTTGTGTAATTTATGCTTAATTTCTAACCCTCAAGTAGAAAAGTAGCATGCATGCATAGTGTTTTGTCTTGATTGCAGGTTAACTTTGGAAGGAGCGGCGCAAGTAAGCGGGCAAAGATCAACGGAGGATCTACACCAAACATCAGTAAAAAGGTTAGTAGTTCCTTTCTATGCATGTATCATGAAAGAGGGGTTTAAGTTTTGGGTGGTAGGTTAAAAGATCATTTCTTTACGGTCAAAATCTGCATGCAAATCTGACCCTAGTTTGCTAGTCCGTAGGGTATTATTTCCCAACAACATGTGTTCCATAGAATTTATCATAAGAGAAAAGAAGAAAAACAAGAAACTACAAACATAACTAGACAAGAAAAAGGACAATCGAGAACTAGAACAAATGATCACAAAATTTAAGGTTCAAATAGAAGAAGATAAAAGAATTGAAGAAGCACTCAAATCGCAACTAGAAGAAAATGACAAGATCATTGGAAACTTGGAAGTAGAGGTTGTCACACTAAGAAAGGATATTCAAAAGAAAAATATGTAGAATAGCTCAAAAGTTATGGATGACATTATCAATAGTCAAAAATCTCATCTTGACAAGTCTGGACTTGGATACAATCAGACAGAAAAGGGATCAAGCTCCAAAACAACAAAGCAAGAAACAAATCCAATGAGTTATGTAGAAACAATCAAAGAGGATAGGAAGATATACAAGGAAGATTACAGGGACACTCCTCCACCAAGAAGATTCAGATTTTAGAATCAACAACAGACAGATAGGCCTCGAGAAGAAGAAGGATTCATAAGAGTACCTCCTTTCAAAAGATCTTCAACTCCTAAGTATCAAACTATATTTTTTGGTTTATGTTATGCATGCAATAATTTTGGACATAAAGCTGTGAATTGCAGAGCTAACAATAGGAACAATATCAACTTTGAGAGTTATACACAAAGGGATTATTCAAGGAGACCTAGTGACACACAAAGAAGAAGTCACAACAAGTTTGAATCTTTGAGAACTGAAGTGGAATGTTACAAATGTAACAATTTTGGACACATGGCCAAGGATTGTAGAATGATGGTCCCTCCTAAAGAACCTCAACAAAATAACAACAATCACAGACAAGAAACTCAGAAAATGACATGGATAAGAAAGCAAGATCAGTATAACAATGAAGAATGCACAGTCTCTCTACAAGCTAAGAAGAAGAAACACGGTTGGTATGTTGAGAGTGGATGTTCAAAACACATGACAGGTGATAAAGACAAGTTTATTACATTACAAAAAGAAAAAAAATGGATCAATCTCCTTCGGAAATGATAATTCATCCAAAATATTGGAGAAGGCATAGTCTGAATTGGGAACAAGAACGAAAAGGCACAAAATGTTCTACTGGTAGAAGATATGAAACATAATCTTCTAAGTGTGAGTAAAATGTGTGACCAAGGTCATAAACTTACTTTTGATTCAGAAAAATGTGAGATAAGAAAAGAAGGTTCAGGGAAATTGGTTGGTACAGCTGCAAGAACTTCAAACAACATATATGTGTTAAGTGAAATTGGAAATGAAAAGTGTTGTCTAGGAAAGGAAGATGAAAGTTGTCTATGGCATAGAAGAATGGGTCACATGCATTTTAATAACCTTGTCAAAGTCAGAAAAAGAGAAGCACTCATAGAAATGCCCCAGATCATGAAACCAACCAACACTTTATGCAAGCATTGTCAACACGGAAATAAAACAAAGACCAGGTTCAAATCAAAGGAATATTCAACAACAAGACCATTGGAAATTGTGCACACTGATCTAGTTGGACCAACTACAACAAAGGGCTTAAAAGGTGAAAAATACTTTATGTTATTAGTTGATGATTATACAAG
>ML800952.1:233200-249347 GCA_009831015.1 Picea engelmannii | reverse complement strand
AAGTGGGTTAACCCTAAAATAAGGAAAGTGGGGCCAAGTGACCTAGAAGATGTTTTTAAGGAAGCTACTTGGAGAGTATAAATAAGAGGCAAGGCTCTCTCATTTTAATCACACTTGAGCATATTGAATATCTATATGTGTATAAGGTAACCAATGATATATAAGCCTAAATTATTATGGAAGGTGAAGAAAAGAAGGCCAAAATGCAAGGAAGGATAAATTCTTTTGATGGTGCTTTCTAAGGTATGTTATTTAAAGGTCATCTCACCATTTTCGCTATAACATTTTTTTTATATAATGATTTAGACCGTGAAATTGATATTCCATTGAGAAAACATATCCAAGTATCTATGGTAAACAATTCATCTTGTGGGCCATTGTATTTTTGGAGTTACACTCTGTGGAAAATAGTGTTTGTGGCTAGTCCTGAAACTAGTCAAAAACAGGTGTTTCGGGTAAAAACATCGTAACTTATTTATGACAGATCCAAATTTAGTGAAACAAAATGTGTTGGTTAGGGTACAGTCTATAGTATGTTGTGTAATAGTTTTAGATCAACTAAACAATCATTCTATGCAGGGAACGCTCTACAGGGTCGCTCTCTAGAATACGCCAGAATTACTCAAGGTATGCCATTTTTGCTATAACTCATTTTCTGAGAGGTTCCAAGTAGTGAAACCTGGAGGAATTGCACAAAACACACAGGAGAAAATTGTGTATAAGTTTTTGATCTTTATACATTACAGGTACAAAGTTATGATTACTTCAAGTTAGGGTTGTTGACTAATCCAAAACTAGGCATGTGAGACTAAAGAAAATTTTGATGAAAATGATAGTATCTTGTTGTTGAAGTTAAGGAAGGTTTGCAGGAATGTGATCATATACACCAAGTCTATTACATAGCTACAAATCAGATTTGGATGATGAAATTTATGAGGTCTTTTGGTTGAGGTACATGTTGAGTACATGGTTGAGACAAGTAGTTGATGAGTTGGCACATACATGAGGTGTATAATTGATGATGTTGGTACATATTGATGAGTAGTTGACACATGATTGGAACATACTTGGTACATGGTTGGATGCACTTGTTTATGGTGGAGGTTTATTACAGGTTATTTGGTACAGGTTGGTGCATGGTTGATGCACTTGTTTATGGTACATGTTGATTACAGGTTGAGGTACAGGTTGATGCATGGTTTAGATTTATTGGTACAGGTTTACAGTGGTATATCTCACAGTGACAGATTGACAGTGGTTCCATCATTCTACTTCTACTTTAGGGTGGTAGGACGAGGCAAGGACAGGTGGCTGTAGCCACCTTCCGATTGTAGCCGGAGAACATAGGGGATTGTAGCCTCCTTTTGGTTGTAGCCAAAGAATTGGGGATTTGGAGCTTCCCTTAGGTTGTATCCTGAGAAACTAGGGGGTTGGAGCCTCCTTCCAGTTGCAGCTGGAAAACAAAGGAAGTTGGTGCTTCCAATGAATGTAATTCTTCAAGACATATAAGAAAAAACATTCTATGGTTTTCTCTCGATTTGGGTTTCCACGTAAAATACTGGTGTATTGTGTATGTGTATGTTTGTTCATTGCTTATTTACTCTGCAATTATTGGATGATAATGATTTATTGATATAACACGTGGATTATATGGTAAAAAATGATTAAATTTCTCTATTACTTATTCACCCCCCCTCTCAGTAATCCAACAATGAGTATATAGGGTAGCTTAGAATTTATTCCTTTTCCTACACATATTGTGTCTATAGCTCACAAGTCTATGACCTAGATTGTTGGGGAGTTGTTAAAGGGTAAACAATAGAAGAACAATTTTTTTTAGTTAGTTATTTCAATTTGATTTCTTATCGCCTTTCATGTTTGGCATAGTAAATATGGTAAGACACAAATGTGTCCTCACTTCATAATTTATTAAAGGGTTCTAGCCCACCACATTCACTTTAGTGAGTCTTTCCAAATCTTGTCTATCATGTGGTTGAATAATGGATAGGCCTAGAGATAGTAAAGGTAGGTTCCTTAAGTCAACTGTTAAAGTTTCATCTGATTTGGTAATACTAGGACCCCCCCTACTAATCTGACTGAAAGATATACATGTAGTTCTTTTTAGGAAGGAGAAAGTTCTACACCAAAAGTGACCCCAGAATTGATTGTACCACAATCTGAAACTACTAATGAGAAGGTGTAGGAAGAACAAGGAGAAACCATGAACAAAGGAGTTGAAGATAGACAGATTGGTAATCCAGTTTCAAGTGCTAATCTAGTAGCAAATTAGGATGTCATCCCAGAATGCATTACCAATTTGTCCGGATAATCATAGAGCATGGTTATATCATAGACTAAATCTTCATTTGTAAAAGGAGTATCAGAGACACACTTTGGGGATAATTTCATTGTCCATCAAAATCCATGTATTACAAGAGAATTCTAGTGCATTTGCATGGGATTACAAGGACATACATGGAGTTAATCCCAATACTTTCCTACATCACATTTACACTCATGATAATGCTATTCCTATTAGGTAGCCAAAACGTTGCATGAACCCTACTTTAAAATATGTTGTAAAAGAAGAACTGCAAAAGTTATTGAATGCCAACTTTATATATCCAATTTTGGATAGTAAGTGGGTATCACCACTTGTGGTTGTACCTAAAAACAATGCAAAATGGAACATTTGTGTTGATTTCTGAGAGTTGAATAAAGAAACCTTAAAAAACTATTTTCCACTTCCATTTATTGATCAAGTGTTGGATAGTTTATCAGGTAAACAATAATTTTCTTTTCTTGATGGTTTTAGCGGTTACAACCAAATATAAACTGCACCAGAGGATCAAGAGAAGACTACATTTTCATTCCTATGGGGGACATTTTCCTTCAGAGTCTTACCATTTGGTTTATGCAATGATCCCATCACATTCCAACGAACAATATTGGGTATTTTTTTTAGATTTAATTCATGAATGTGTAGAAATTTATATGGATTGTAAATGTGTTGACCTGCATAGAATAGATCTAGATAAACAATGATACACACATTTGCAGAGAGAATTGGAAAAAGAAGAAGAAGGAGAGAAAGGATGGAAAGAATTCTCATTAACTATTGTGAATAATGAATAATTTACACATGATATACTCTGTATAACTCAATGAGTTTGACTTGAGGTGAAATAAGTCACCATAGTGGTGGTATAGAGTGATTTGGACACACACCAGTAGTTACGGGAGTGAAATTCCACCTATTCTAGTCTCTTAGGCAGTTACGAGAGTGAACTGCCACCTAGTTGAGTTAACTAGTCAACTAGTCTTCAGTTAACTGACTGAACAAAAAGTAGTGAGGAGTTAAATCAAGGAATCAAGGCTAATGTGACACTTTGGTGATGATACCAAGGCAAGGTCGAATTAGCATGGTGATGATCCCAATGCAACATCTAAACTCAACTCAACTAGTCAAACTGAAGTGTGAACTGAAAGATAGTATTCTCCAGGTGGAATATTCTCTCCTAAAATATAGGAGATTGGATAATGACTAATTATGACTAATAAAAAAATAAAAAAATTAGGAAAAATAAATCCTAGGTGTGTGTGAAGTAACTCCAACACCCCCCCTGAAAATCACTATGGTGAAAATAAAGATTGGGTCCCGGCAATGAGGCCATGTTAGGTACCCAAGTACAAAAGATACACGGAAAATAAAGTGAGGAAAGAGGGAAAACCTCATGGGAACCCCCCCCCCCCTCAAGGGGTACAATGTAAGTAAAAAAGAAGAACTACAGTTTCTAGGAAACTGTGTCCTTCACTCCAAGACGACCTTGCAGAGAATGAAATTTCTGCTTAGTGAAGGTCTTGGTGAGAATGTCTGATGTTTGTTCTGCTAAAGGATAGAAATGTAAGTCAATGATGCCCTTGTGTACCAAGTCTCAGATGTAGTGCATGTGGATCTTGATGTGCTTCGTCTGCTGCCTCTGAACTGGATCTCTACAGAACTTCAGAGTGCTCTAGTTGTCACACCAGATGACGATCGACCGATGAAACTAAATGCCCAACTCAGTGAGAAAATGTTGTAGCCACATAGCTTGAATGGTTATGTTAACTACCCATCTATACTCTACCTCGGCTTAAGATAGAGCGATGGAAGCTTGCTTCTTGCTCAACCAACAGATAGGCCCAGAATCAATATTGAGTGAGTAACCAGATGTGGACTTGTGATCAATGCTATCACCAGACCAATCAGAATCAGTAAAACCAATGAGATCTAATGTAGAGTCTGTTGCATAATGAATCCCAAAGGTGATGGTACCCTGTATGTATTGAAGGATACACTTTGCAGCTTTCCAATGTAGCTCATGTGGCTCCTGCATGAACCTAGAAACTACACCAACTGCATATGAGAGGTCTGGTCTGGAGTGTGTGAGATACAACAAGATCCCCACTAGATGTCTTTACAGTGTGCTGTCAACTAGTGGAGTATCTCCACCATCCTCAAGTTTGAATCCTAATAGGAAAGGAGTTGGAGAAAACTTGTAGTCTGTCATGTGAAATCTCTCAAGGAGATCTCATGCATACTTGGCTTGAGACAGTTTGATGTCTAATGCATCCTAGCTGATCTCAAGTCCAAGGAAGAAGTGTAGCGGACCCATGTCCGTCATAAAAAACCTGTCATGAAGAATCCTCTTGACTGCAACAATCGTTGAAGTCGAGCAACCAGTGATCAACAAATCATCAACATACATAACTAAAAGTAGAAGTGAATCAGTCGTCCTGAACATGTATACATTCGGGTCTGATTTACAACATACAAAGTTTTGTGAGAATAGGTAGGAGTCGATCTTGGCATACCATGCCCTCAGAGCCTGTTTGAGGCCATAAAGTGACTTCTTCAGTCGACAGACCAAATATGAGTCCTACATAAATCCCTAGGGCTGCTCCATGTAGATCTCCTCAAAGAGATCATCCTGAAGAAATGAATTCTTCACATCCATTTGATGGACTTCCCATCCCTTGGCTGCCGCAATGGAAAGTGCCAATTGTATGGAATTCATCTTCGCTACTGGAGCGAAGGTCTCATCATAGTCAATACCATGAACCAGCTGAAATCCTTTGGTGACAAGATTGGATTTGTATCTACTGATCTGTCCATCTACTGCGTTCTTTGTTCTATAGACCCATCTTCATTTGACAAGTTTCCTCCCAGAAGGAAGGGGAACAAGATCCCAAGTCTGGTTCTCGAGGAGGGAGTTGTACTCCTCCTCCATGGCGGATTCCCAAAAGGGATTTCCAGCAACCTCTCCATAAGACTGTGGATTTGAAGACTGAACCAAGAAAAGATGTCTGGAAGGCAATGGTTCAGTGGTAGTGAGTACAATAGAAGGCTCCTCGAAATTGGATCAAGTCCTCCTAGTATCGGCTAGATCACCAACGAGCTCCCCTGCATCCTGAAGAGTAGTCTGTGCCCACTTGGGCCTCTGCTCTGGCTCTGTGACTGCATCTGGATGCTTTGAATTTGCATTTGACTATACTGACTCTGAATCTAAATCATCTGAGTCCTCTGAATCAACACTCTCATCTGAAGAAGATTCACCATGTGCATGCTCATCATGTCGGATAGGTGGAAGAGTGAAGGTGTCTGCATGAGACTGCTGAGGTACATGCAAGACACTTTCCTTGAATTGGACACTATGCTCGATGATGAATTGGTCTGAGAAAAGATCAATAAGCTGATATCCCTTCACACCGTCAGGGTAACCAACAAAAATGCACTCAGTGCTCTATGGATCAAGTTCCTTCCTCTTTTCAGAGGGAATCCGGGCCCATGCACGTGAACCAAAAATGTGAAAGTGGGCCACTTCCAGTTTGAGGCCGCTCCAAGCCTAGTAGGGGGTCTTATCCTTGACAAATCTATGAGGAGATTTGTTTTGTTTTTATGTTGCACAGTTAAGTGCTTCGGCCCATAGTCTCTGTGGTAGTGACTTTGCATGCAACATGCAAGATGCCATTTCCTTTAGAGATCTATTTTTCCGCTCAACAACTCCATTTTTCTGCGGAATGAAGGGAATTGTATGATGCAACTGAATCCCTCATGAAAAAGATTATGAATTTCATGATTCACATACTCTCCCCCATTATCATTTCGGAGGAATTTGATCTTCTTTCTGGACTGTGTCTCAACCAAAGATTTGAAATCCTTAAGGTGTTGAAAAACCTTAGATTTTTGCCTGAGAAAGTAGATCCAAGTAAAATGTGACAAATCATCAAAAAAAATGAGAACAAACCTCGCTTTGCTGATGGATGGATGCAAAAAAGGAACCATAAGGTCACTGTGTATAATATCTAAAGGTACGAAATATCGCTGAGACTTTCCTTTGTCAAATATCTCTTGAGGGTGTTTTCCAAGAACACATCCCTCACATACTCCCTTGGAGAAATGGATGTGTGGTAGACAATAAAATAATCTATGCTTTCTAGTTTGTTGCATGTATCTGAAATTCAAATGTCCAAACCTTTCATGCCATATCCTACTACTTTCACCAACATGAGTAAGCCGTAAAGCAGAATCAGGTTCAATGAATTCAGAAAATGTATACAATCTAGACTGATGATTTACCTCAACGGTAGCAACCCTGGAGTTGGTTTGCATGTCGTAGATGTCCATGACATTCAGTGTGAATATGAATTTCTTTCCGGTGCCAAAATTCGTCATCTGATACACGGAGAGAAGGTTGAGAAAAAGCTTGGGAACATGTAACACGTTCTCGAAGCTTTCGTTGGTGAGTTCAATCCTTCCTTTGCCGGTGACTTCGACAGAAGAGTTTTTCCCCATCAGAATAGGAGGACCTTTGCATGCATCCAAAGAAGAATAGACTATTTCTTAGGCAACCATGTGATGTGATGTTCCTGAATCTATGATTGCAATATACCAGATATATAAAATATGCAGAACATAAATAAAATGCTAGAAATGGCAGAATAACAGTAAAATATCCACCATAATCTTCACAATACACAGAAATGATATAAGAATAGAAATAGAAATAAAACTTTGATTCAGAAAGAAATGTTCACAGGCCTCTTCGATGGGGCAACCTCCAATCGAGCAGTGCTCTGTTACAATAAACTCCAAGCTAGGGTTTTCATACCCTCGACCCTTATTTATACTAAATATGTATATTAAGAGAAGCATCTATAGGAAGATCCTTCTAGAAGCAGAAGCTTCCATTAGGTCTTCTTACATCTGCCTTATTCTATTTTATTGAAAGGCCTTATCAATATTGACCTTTATTACATCCAAATACATTGATCTACCTATGTGCGGGTTAGGACCTTAACATGTCCGCCCCCTTAAAAAAAACCTTGTCCTTAAGGCTTGAGATGTGAAAACTGCTACAGAATGGTAGCTGGTTCCCAAGTGGCATCTGCTGGAGTCATATCTTTCCAATGTACTAGCACTTCCTTGATGGTTCTCTGATGCAGGTGATGCTCACGCTGGTCCAAAACTACTTCTGGCTGTAGCCAAATGGATCATTCTTCAGCTAACTCTGGAAGGTTGGTTTGAATTGGGCACTTGGTTCCAATCACCTTCTTCAAGCATGAAACATGAAAAACATGATGTATCTTCGACTAACTGGGCAGAGATAACTAATATGCGACTTGTCCCACATGCTTGAGAACTGTGTAAGGGCCATAAAATTTGGGTGCTATCTTCTGACAATGCTTGGCCTTGAGGGAAGTTTGCTTATATGGGTGCAGTCTCAAAAACACCTGATCCCCTTCTGCAAATTGACATTCAGAGTGACCTTGATCTGCTTGTTGCTTCATTCTATTCTGTGCCATGACCAAGTTCTCTTTAAGGGTACAAAGGATATCCTGTCAGATTGTAAGTGTTTGGTCAACTTCCTGGACCTTCGAGGTACCCGGTAAGTATGAGAGAACTGAAGGTGGCTTCTGTCCATATACTGCTTCAAAAGGAGTCATGTGAGTGGCTGTATGGTATGTACTGTTGTACCACCATTCGGAGAGGGGTAACTATTGAGCCCACTGGTGTTGTTTTTCAAAGGAAAAGCACCTTAGATATGTTTCCAAACACTTGTTGACAACTTCCGTTTGACCATCCATCTAGGGATGATAAGATGAGCTGAGATGCAATTGTGTGCCTTGTAGCTTAAACAACTCTTGCCAAAAATGGCTTGTGAAAGTTGGGTCTTGATCGGAAACAATAGAGTGCGACATGCCATGAAGCTTGAAGACCTGGTCCATGAAAATTTGAGCCATCGTGGATGTAGTAAAGGGGTGGGGAAGAGCACAAAAATGAGCATACTTGGAAAGGCGATCCACCACCACCATTATGACTGATTTATTCCCCGATTTGGGTAAGCTTGTAATAAATTCCATAGAGATATCCTTCCAAATAGCAGGGGGAGTCAGAAGAAGTTGGAGGATGCCTGGAGATTTGACTATTTCTCCCTTGTTGTGTTGACACACCTCACATTCAACGACAAAATTATGGATGTCTTGTTTCATACCATCCCAGAAAAAAGAACGTTTGACTTGGTCATATGTTTTAGTGAACCCTGAGTGCCCTGGTGTGGGTGTAGCATGAAGCTCAGAAAGCACTGTGGATTTGAGCTTGGATTGTTGACTTAAATACAAGTGGCCTTTGTATCGAAGATCATCCTAGAGCAAGGAGTACCCTAGGGGAGTCAGAGCCTTGTTCTGCAGTTGCTAGATTAGATATGAACTTTTGGGATCTTGAATCCATTCCTGGCGCACAGCTTGGAGCCAATCGGGTACAATGAAGGAAAAAGAAAAAAGGGATCCTTCGTCTTCATATTTACGGGACAGTGCATCCGCCACGACATTGTCTTTTCCCTTCTTGTAAATGATCTCATAATCATATCCAAAGAGCTTAGTCACCCATTTTTGTTGTTCCTGGGAGGAAATGCATTGTTCCATAAAGTACTTGAGGCTTTGATGGTTAGTCTTAATTTGGAAGCGTTGTCCCAAGAGATAAGGATGCCACAACTCAACGGCATGCAGAATCACCAACATTTCTTTTTCATAAATGGGTTTTCCCAGATTCCTTTCAAACAATTGCTTGCTTGTGAAGGCCAAAGGTCGACCCTCTTGCATAAGGACAGCGCTGATTCCTTTCCCTGAGGTGTCACATTCCAACACAAAGGTCTTTGTGAATTCGGGAAGGGCCAGAAATGGAGTGGTGCACATGGCCATATTCAAGGTTTGAAAATCTTGAGTAGCTGCTGGAGTCCAAGTGAAAGAGTTATTTTTGAGGAGAGTCGTGAGAGGTGCTGCAATATTTCCGTAGTTCTTAACGAACTTGTGATGATACCCTATGAGGCCCAAAAATCCACGCAAGATTTTGAGAGTCTTTGGGTGTGGTCAGTCTTGCATAGCTTTAATCTTTTTCAGGTCCACCCTGATGCCATCCTTTCCCACTAGATGACCCAAGTATTCTACTTATGAGGCACCAAAAGCACATTTGGACTGTTTCAGGAAAAGTTGGTGCTGAGAGAGTAGGTGGAGAACTTGATCCACATGAGTAAGATGGTCTGTCTAGTTTTTCTATAGATGAGGATATCATCAAAGAAAACTAAGACAAAATGACGGAGAATAGGGCGGAATACATGGTTCATGAGGCTCTGGAAGGTGGAGGGGGCATTACACAAACCAAAGGGCATGACCAAAAACTCATAGTGGCCCTCATGAGTGCGAAAGGAGGTCTTGGGAATGTCGGCCTCTTTCATACGTATTTGGTGATAGCCCGAGTGAAGATCAAGTTTGGTAAATAATTGGGCGCCACTCAATTCATCCAGGAGGTCATCAATGATAGGAATGGGAAATTTGTCTTTGATGGTTAGTTTGTTGAGAGAACGGAAGTCAGGACACATTCTCCAAGAACCTTCTTTCTTTAGTACCATGACGACCGGAGAGGAGTAAGGGCTCGTACTAGGACGGATGACGCTGACAATAAGGAGTTCCTGGACCATTTTTTCAATTTCATTTTTTTGTGTAAAGGGGTGGCGATATGGACGTATATTGGGGGGAAGGCTTCCCGAGACAAGGGGAATGGAATGATCATGGACATCGTGGGAAGGAGAGAGTCCTTGGGGAGTGGAAAATACCATTTGATGTTTAGAAAGGAGGGATTGGAGGTCTTGGGGCACTGGTGGTGTCTCTGTGGCTTGTATGGCATGGAGTTGGGCAATGACACTAGAATGACCTTTTTTGAGCAGTTTTTCCATGCGATGAGAACTGATGACCTCATGTGAACTAGCATTGGTGCCTTGGAATTTATATTGGTGGCCTCCTTGGTTGAATTGCATGGTTAAGTTCTGAAAATCCATGAGAATGGGACCCAAAGTCCTTAGCCAGTCTGCACCCAACACAATGTCGCAACTTCCCATGTCAATAGAAAAAATATGGGATTTTAGGTGGTAGTCACTGATTTGGAGACGCACATTTTCACAGCACCCGCCACATTTCATAGAACCACCATTGGCAATCATGATTTGGAAATTGTTGACAGCATGGATGTAGCAATGGGTTTCTTGGGCAATGCGACGATGAATAAAATTGTGGGTACTGCCACTATCAACCAGAATGATGACCTTTCGGTGCTTGATGTAACCGATTAACTTGAGGGTTTGGGGGGTAGAGAAGCCAGTGAGAGCATTGAGGGAAATGATCGGTTCCATTTCGGGAGGGTCGGAGGGAGGGTTTATGTCAGTGATTTCTGGTGACTCGGGCACAAGGGGAGTGTCAACATCCTCTTCCAGAATATCCTTAGAGATGGCCATAAAAAGATTTTGTTCCTTACATTTGTGGCCTGGGAAATATTTTTCATCACAATTCTAACAGAGGCCTTTGAGTTGGTGTTCAACCATTTCAGCCCTAGTCAATTTTTGGATTTTTAATGGGGTGGAGGGAGTAGTGGGGTTTACTGGTTTAGGGAGAGGGATAAAGGAAGGCTTACGGTTTTGAGAGGAAACAATTTGTTGTGATTCTTTAGATTTTTTAGTAGCCTCCACCCAAGTAGTAGGTTGAGCTATGAGGACATGGGCCCGAATCTCCTCCTTGAGGCCACTGATAAAACACTCTCGAAAGAAAGCATCAGTCATGCCCTCTGTTCGAAAATCTAGGCGCTCAAATGCAGTTATGAAGTCTTCTACTATGCTTGATTGCTTCAATTTTGTCAAATGGCCCAAATAGTTGGTGTCAGTGTCAAAGCGTTCATAAATCTTAGTCACGAATTGGGTCCAAACAATATACCCTTGATGGGAAGTTTTTCTCCATTGCCACCATTGCCAACGTTCTTGATCTAGATGGAGAACACCATACCAAAGTTTGGCCAAGTAATATGTCATGTTGTAGAGAGAGAAATAATGTTCCATTTGGGTGACCCAACCACTGGGGTCTGAGCCATCAAATTTTGTTACATCCACCCACAGAAGGTGTATGTCCCGTTGAAAGTGATGGGGTTGAAAGGAATGGGAAGAAGTTTCACCTTCAGTCTTTTTATGTGCATCAGGAAAAGAGTCATCGGTAGGGATCTTGAGTTTGGTGCAGAGTGATGTAAAGAAATATTCAAGATAGGTGGTCAGTTCGTGTTTGAGTTCCACCATTGCAGACTGCACGACTACATTTACATATGCATTTATGTTGGTATTGATGGAAGCATCACTGGAGGCATTAGTAGCACTGAGTTGTTTCACTTCTTGTTAGGTCTCGAGGAAACCAGATTGCAAGGTGTTGAAGCAAGACTCTAGTTCTTGGCTACGGGTATGGGCCATGAGGATGGGTGAACTGAAAGGGAGCAAGAGGGGTTAGAAATTTTTGCAGAAAAATGATATGGATGAATGTGATAAGGGAGAAGAGATGAATCTAATGGAATAGGTCTCAAATAATGGTGAAAATTTTTCCAGACTTTTTGTTTTTTTTATAGCTGCGGGGTTATACTTTGGTCTGAAGAATGCTACAGTGCTAAAATCCCCAAATTCTTAACCAGAAAGAAATGTGTATTTACTTAGGAACCCAAACACAGATGCGTGACAATAGATCTCACCGGTTTAATTTGTTTATGTTTATGTTTATGTTCCCCAAGGGTTAGGTATTCAAGGGTTCTACAAGCAAGGGTTTTCCCTGTGCTATAGCTCTCTAATATATGTGCGGGGTCCAACAGTATTACTCGACCCAATATCTCAGGGCACTAACTAAGGAGGATAGACCGTACCCTTAGCTGTACTTCCCGACTACCCAGGTACTAGAGAGTATCTTCCTGAGTGTTGTTCTCGGTGACACTATAGCAGTCCAATGGCCGATAGGTTTATCTAAAGAGGGCTTCAGGAAATCTAGGCCAATCCGTACACAGGTGCTATCTGATGTGCTACCACTTGAAGGGGTACCAACAGGGGTTACAAGGGTGGCCAACAGATGTGCACTTAAGAACCACTTGTATTTCCTACATGTATGAATCCCTCAACCACGGGTTTATGCGTGTAACGATAGATCTCTGTGGCTTAAAGACACTGAAATACGTCTCTACCCTGAAAAAAAATACCCACAATTTTTTCCAAGGAAAGTGCTATGATACCACTTGCAGGATATCAGATATATAAAATATGCAGAACAAAAATAAAATGCTAGAAATGGAAGAATAACAGTAAAATATCCAACATAATCTTCACAATACACATAAATGATATAAGAATAGCAATAGAAATAGCACTTTGATTCAGAAAGCAATGTTCACATGCCTCTTCAAGGGGGCAACCTCCAATTGAGCAGTGCTCTGTTACAATAATCTCCAAGCTAGGGTTTTCATACCCTCGACCCTTATTTATACTAAATATGTCTATTAAGAGAAGCATCTAGAGGAAGATCCTTCTAGAAGCGGAAGCTTCTATTAGGTCTTCTTACATCCGCCTTATTCTATTTTATTGAAAGGCCTTACTAATATTGACCTTTATTACATCCAAATACATTGATCTACCTATGTGCGGGTTAGGACCTTAACAATGATCCAAGAATTGGGAGAGGAGTTGATGGAAATCAATGCATGGCTAGAATTGCCTTTCTTGGAATTCAGATCCTCTAGCTTCTTCTTCTTTGCACCTTCGGGGATGTGATCTCCAAGGTTGTTTTTATGAAGTATTTGAGACATTAGATCTATTTTTTTTTACATGCATGCATATTCTGAATGGAATCCTTTGTGACAGTATGTGCATTTCTCTCCTTTTCTTCCCTTTTATCCTTTGGATCTGGAGGCATCGATGAAGGGTTTTGTGTACCCTTATTTCTTCGTATGTGCATGAGATTTCCGCTTATATTTATGTTTAGATTTCTGATATTTGTGGCTGCCATCATGCACAGTGAGTGCATGCGCCCTTGGGCCTTTGATTACGCCCATGTTGACGAGCTTGGTTTGCTCTTGTGTCAGGGATTCGATAAAGTCCTCAAGAGAAGGAATCTTCTAGGTGGCTCTAGAGGCGAATCTAATAGTATGGAATGTGGATATGAATACAAATAATTCAGGTCCAATATTGGAGATAATGGTGAGAACCATTTGTTTCTCCTCCTTTGATTTATTAACCCCGCAAGCTTTGAGTTGCGACAGTAAATCCTTGAATTTTGTAAAGAAATCTTGGATATTCTCGAAGATTTTTGTATCCAATGTGAGCATCTCCACCTCCATCATGTGTCCCCTCATCTCATCCTATTTTCCAAATATCCCTTCCAAGATGGTCTAGGCTTCATTGGGAGTCTTACAGGAAGATATATGAAAAAGGAGATCGGGAGAAATAAGACTGCAAATTGTTTCGAGTGCCTCATCCATGCGATTTAAGTACTTGGATTTTTCTATGGCTGATGTCGATTCTGTATTTGTATTCATGGTTAACCTATACAAAAATTTCGATCAGATATGTATGGCTATTTTATCCTTCCATGCAAAATAGTTGTAAGGTGTAAGAATGAATTCTTTTTGGAATTCCATCTTTCCACTGTCTTCAATATTTTGTACCTGCAAAATTTTTTGGTGTAGATTTTTCTTAGCAGTCTATTGGCTCTGATAACATGTAAATGTGTTGACCTGCATAGAATATATCTAGATAAACAATGATACACATATTTGCAGAGAGAATTGGAAAAATAAGAATAAGGAGAGAAAGAATGGAAATAATTCCCATTAACCGTTGTGAATAATGGATAATTTACACATGATATACTCTGTATAACTCAATGAGTTCAAATTGAGGTGAACCAAGTCGCCATAGTGGTGGTCTAGAGTGATTTGGACACACACCAGCAGTTACGGGAGTGAACTGCCACCTATTCTAGTCTCTCAGGCAGTTACAAGAGTGAACTGCCACCTAGTTGAGTTAACTAGTCAACTAGTCTTCAGTTAATTGATTGAACATAAAGTAGTGAGGAGTTAACTCAAGGAATCAAGACTAATGTGCCACTTTGGTGATGATACCAAGGCACGGTCGAATTAACATGGTGATGATCCCAATGTTGCAAGGTGATGATCCCAATGCAACATCTAAACTCAACTCAACTAGTCAAACTGAAGTGTGAACTGAAAGAGAATATTCTCCAGGTGGAATATTCTCTCCTAAAATATAGGATACTGGATGATGACTAATTATGACTAATAAATAAATAAAAACCTTAGGAAAAATAAATCCTAGGTGTGTGTGAAGTAACTCCAACATGGATGCATTTTTTTGTCTATGGTGATACTTTTAAACAAGTACTTGATAACCTCAAAAAAGTTCTGATTAGATGTTGAGAAACTAACCTTTGTTTAAGTGATAAGAAGTGTTGAATGTTGTCTACAAAGGGCATTGTTCTTGGTCATCACATTTCTTGTGTAGGTATCAAAGTAGATCGAGCCAAAATTGAAGTCATCATGAGCCTTCCAACACCACAGTCATAGAAAGAGGTAAGAATCTTTCTCAATCACGTTGGCTATTACAGAAGATTTATCAAAAAATCTACTAAAATAACTGCACCCATGTTTAAATAATTTCTAAATATGTTGATTTTTCCTAGGACTCACACTATCAAATTACTTTTGAGGTTTTGAAGGAAAATCTATCTATGACACCAGTACTTAGGGGACCAAATTGGTCCCTTCCTTTTCACATTTTTATAGATGCCTCAGACATATCCCTCAGAGATGTCTTAGGACAAAAGGAAGATCAACTGTCTTATGCCATTTATTTTATAAAAAGAATATAGCACCAAATGAGTTTAATACACTATCACTCAGAAAGAATTTTCAGTTGTTGTGTATGCTATAAATAAGTTTAGACATTACATAAAAATCTATCAAGTCTTCATTTATATTGTGAATCTATGAAGCTATGAAGGCTACTATTTTTACCTGTTTTGGTGTCTCGAGAGAGATCGTGACATAACAGGGAGCATAGTTCACGTCAAAGTTGGTGTAGTCCATTACCCAACAATATGAGATAAAGAACTGCAAATCCTCTCCATACCACCCACAAGATAATGGAAAAGTGGAGTCTACTAACAAAGTGTTGGAAGCCATTATGACCAAGATAATATAATTACGTCATAAGGATTGGGACGATAGAATCCAAGAGGAACTTTGGGCCTAAAAGACTACATGGAGAACCACCACAAGATTTTCACCTTATGAGCTGGTTTACACCAAACATGTTCCCTTTCCCATCAAGTTCAAAGTAAAAACCTTTAGAACAATTGTACAATTGGGTATAGACTTGTCAGATGCTCAGAAACAAAGTGTGGCACAACTTAATGAGTTGGATGAAAAATGACAGGATTCCATTCAACATACCATTCTTGTCCAGGAACAACAAGAAAAGTGACATGAAAATTTTATTAGAAAGAAGCACTTCAATCCAGGTGATTGGGCCCTCCTCTTCGACTCTAGATTCAAAAATTTCCAGGGTAAGCTCACTACACACTGGATGGGGCCTTATGAGGTAGATACTGTTGGATTACTGAGAGGGGGGGTGAATCAGTAATAGAGCAATTTAACCATATAATCCAAGTGTTATATCAATGAAGCATTATTATCCAATAACTGCAGAGTAAATAAGCAATGAACAAATGAACAATCATACACATA
>ML800952.1:220617-233100 GCA_009831015.1 Picea engelmannii | reverse complement strand
ATCCATATTCATCTATGCATTCTCATCAAGGACAATACATATTATATTACATCAATCATCAATCAATCAATCCTTTGACATCAATCAATCACTTGACATCAATCAATCAAACCATTGGCATCAATGACAACATGATCCAACATATACCCTCTTTGATAATGGATCAGTAATAATTGAGACAATTGATGAGGATCATATTTATTTTGTGGTTAATTCCCATAGGTTGAAATTATATCATAAACCTATGTCCAAGGAAGAGTTTGTTCATGATATTTTGCAACAGTTAGAGATGGAGGCTGTGAGTAGGGGATCACTTTCCCCTTCTTCGACCTCTACTTGAATTTTTCCAATTTTCGAGATGTGTATATATGTAAAAAAAATGAAAAAAATGATAATAAAACAAATTAAAAAAAGAAGAAGTCAATCTAGTTATAAAATTTAGCTTGCTATTGTAGCTAGACATGGGATTACTTGAAAACCAGGTTATTGGTGGGAAATTCCACAACAAATTTTTTCATACAACTGTTGGATCTACCTTGTATTCTTCAAATTATTATGTTTTCTTTGACTCATGTCAGATGATGGGGGATTCACTAATGAATGCGTATGAATGAGTGATAAAATTGAGGTAATGATATTTTCTTATCATATTTCCAATTTGTTAAGGATAGAAGAAATTCACTAATGAACATAACTACCTTTAGCTTGTTCTTTTCCCTATCTTACATTCTCCTTATGTTTATGCCTATCTCTACGTCCTACCTTACATCTCATATTTTTATAAATCTAAGACCAAGCCTATATACAAGTCACATTCCCATCACTTATTCATACCTTACATCTACCACTACCATCTCATCATTATCCATCAAATCTATGGTCTAGTCCCTCATCTATTTTAATGATTTCTTTAAACCACGATTTCTATACTCAATTCAAATTATTGCAAGGAAATCCACCCAAATTTCATGAATAACCGGTGATACAACATACAACCACACTTTTTCATTGATATCATCGAGGTAACCATCATAAACATTGATTATTTTGAATCACTAAAAGGATTCAAAATAAGTTATCAACTCATCCAAAATAACCATAGACAAGTTGAATTTCCATTATTTTCTCTAGAAGAGTCTCCAAAAAATGTCCCAACAAATCCAAAGAAACCTTATAAATCCTCTCATAAGCCTTCATCACCATGGTTTAATTAGATATTTATTATGGAAGAATTTCATAGTAGAGACAATAATTGGGACGATTTCTTAAAGATAAATGGGTTTGTTGAGTCAATTAATAAAAATTCTAAGGCTCGAGGTTCACAAGATAACAATAAAGGTAATGATGAATACCTTGGCTCTCATGGAGACGAGGGATTAATATCTCATACAAAAATGAAAACTAAACATAATACTTTGAAGCAGAGTTTGACACCATATCCTTCAATAGCGACATCTGTAGGTCGTTGAGTTATAAGGATTATGGAGAAACCGAGGAAGGCTCAGGATACAAAAAACATCCCTTGTTATTCAATAGAATTTGACCAATTTAAAAACCATCAATGTAGACACTAAGGAAGAAAATGGTAATGGGAATCCAAGTGTATCCAAATTTTCTAAGGAGATAAATATTGTCACTTCAGAAACTCAGAAATCATCACCTTCGAAATCAGATGGAAAGGGATTTGCTACACCAGTTGATTCTAAACCATCCTCAGTTAAACCTCAGTTTGATGGTCTAATGAAAGAAGAATCCAACACATAGGTGACCTCTTCCTATTCCATTGATAATCTGACACTTTCTAAATTGATAACGAAGAGTAAGGAGAACAAGAAACAAAAGAAAGAGTTACAAGAATTTAGATTTTTGGGTCACTATATCAAGGGAGAAAAATGAGCAATTAAAGAGTGAGAGTCAAAGGCCCCAAGATGAGAATGAGTAACTCATTGTAGAGAATAAATAATTATATAGGATGCTCATATATATACCCTACTAAACCAATGACAAAGAGGATGAGATCAGATCATTTCCACCTTTATGCATATATAGTTAATATGAACATAATATGTAGAGCCATTGAACTCTTTCCATGCTTAGTATCAGTCATGTGAACAAAAGTTAGACTGTCTGAGATTTCCTTCTTGAATTAGTTACCTTATGCTTTGATGGTTGATTAGATTGCAGAGTAACTCTTTTTTCTTATGAGTAGATAGGGTATCTTTGAATTTATTCATTTTCATGTGCATATTATATCTACAACTCACAATTCTATGAACCGAATTGACAAGTAAATGTAACATGGTTGATTAAGCGAGAAATAATCTGAATGATATCCTGTCTTCCTTATCGACTTTCTCTTTATCTATTCCATATGGTTGAGTTTCATAATTAATTTCAATTCGGTTGGATTGGGTTCAAACTGAACCAACTGAGCCCTACATTTTCTATTTACCAAACTTCTCTTCCGCCACCTGAGTGAATGAGATCCCAATCCCAAAAAAAAGTTTACACACCACCTCAAATTTACCTTCAAATATCCATCTGGTGTGCAAGATGTATTATTGATTCTCTTATTTCTTCTCCATAGCCTGAGTGATCATGGACTTGAACATCCATTACACTTCTATAATCCAAAAATACTTAGTCTACTTGGTTCTAAAGTACCCTAGGTCTAACAAATTTTTTTCATCTTCCTCCAAGCGCTGGTCATTTGATATATTTTGATTCCTCTCATGAAATATTTTCTCCATCTCCTCAACTTTCACTCTCATCGACTTTGAGTAATTTTCCATATAAATCACTCTACCTCTCGGGCTTCACTATTGTTGGAGATTACTTATTCGATGGTTCTTTTTGAGTGGTTCCCACACCATGTCTATTTCCTCCTTTCCACCCTTGTCTATATATCATTTTCATCTCGACTGATCCAGGTGGATATTGGTGGTCACCCACTTGTTCTAAATCCCAACTGGCTCATATTGATAGTTTTCAGTTCAACACGTTTCTTTGTAACAAGGAAATTTATTTATAATTGTGTATTTTTCACTTTTGGGGCTGTCCTGAATCCCTACACAACATCCAAGTGGATATTTGTGGCTGCCCACCTATTCCAACTAGCTTAGTTTGGAAGTTTTCATGTCAATACATCTTTCTGTACTTCTAGGATCATTTTGGGCCCCTAAACAATGTTTTCTTGTCTTGCCATAGTCAAACTATAGACGAAGTCATATTTTGACAACATAATGCATAGTTCTCGAAAAGACGTTTCCAATGGGATATCACATGCCTAAAACAAAAATCTTATGAAAACATTATGAACCTAGGAAGTTAATGTACTAAAATACCTCAACAGGGCCCACATGATTTTTGGCGCTTCATCTCCTAAGGTTAGAGTTTTGGATGTCTAGGGTTTTGGAATTCATGTTTATCATAAAAAGGCCTTCAGAGCCTCATTGTACTCATATTCTTGCGAATGAGTGTAGCTGTCACATATATTCTCAAAGATAAAGTTGCCACCATTCTAACAAGTCTTTCACTATGTATTTTTACAGTTTCTCTACATTTATTTAATTAATAGAAATAATATATTGCTATATTTCTCTATTTCTGGAAATTTTTATGTGTATTTTAGTGTAATATCTCTGCTTTTATTTTGTTCCGAAAATAATCTGGATCAGTGGTATCAGAGCAGGCTTCTCTTGATCATTTTTTAGTGCATGTCCCTGATGATGTATAAGTATAGAAAGTTGGGTCTCGATCTTGTCTCTCTTGATTACAATTGGTCTCACACACCCAAGAAACCCTCGATGACAACATAAAAGAAAAAATGAAAGAGAAGAATATTCTATTAACTTGTTACTTGAGCAAGCTCTTGTGCGATAGAGAGACAAAATGATGGAGAATTTTTCCCACATCCTTCAATGCCTGCCGATAGCAACATGTTCATATTCATCAAGCAACCACTTTTGAGGAACCTCTCCCTTCAAGGTAAAAGTTAATTTTTATATTCTTGTATTTGAAGGTCAGATAGATGCGGATGCCTTAGAAAAATGGTTAAATATGATAGAAGGTTATTTCTCTGTTCACAATTTTTTCGATAGGTAAAATATCACCTTCACACTCCTGCAGGCTCTCTCCCATGTCAAACATTGGTGGGAAACTTACTGGGAGAAAATTTTCACAGAGGAATCTAGAATATATGGGGTTGAGCCCACTTGAGATTTTTTTGTGGATGTGGTCAAGGAACAATACTACCCTGTTGATAATTATGAAGACTAATACATGAGACATACCACACTACGGCAAGAGAAGAGCCAAACAGTGCCAGAGTTCACAAAAAAATTTCATACCTTGCACACTAAGTTAGGTATGAAAGACTCCGAGAGACATCTGGTTATGAAATATCGTGGGGCTTTGCATAGGTACATCCAAACTGAAATGGATTTCCTAAAAATCTCATCATTGGGAGATGCCTATCGATATGATGTCAAAATCAAGAATAAATTTAGGCACTAGAATAAATGGTAGTCCGGTTCTGCAAATATGCAACAATCGAAGCATGGTAAAGATAGACCTAACCAAAAATCTCTTGACAACCAGTCCAATACATAGGAAAATAAGGGTAAAGGAAAGACAAAGAATTACACTGGAAAGTGGTGCAAATTCCAGAAAATCCCCTGGCACAACATCGATGAATGTCGCTCGAAATAGTCATTGGTGGTCGAGGTCAAATACAATGAGCTGAACCTTGATTCAGAGTCTGATACAAAAAATATTGAAAATAGACAGATCGTCAACACAGACCCCACTGCTACTATCACGACTGTAAAAATTTAGCTAGAAGAACTAGTAGATCCTAAAGAGGGGGAGCACCTCTTCCATTCACATATGTGGGTGAAGGAGACCCCTTTTCATTTCACTGTTGATAGAGATAGCTAGAAGAGCCTCATCTCTGTTGAGGTCGTCAAACAGTTTGGGTTGTTAACAACACCACATCTGCAACCATACAACATCAGGTTGCTTCATCAGGGACAAGATATTTGTGTTAGCTAGCAGTGTCACCTGTCCTATGGCATCCAACCCTTCAAGGATGAGGTAGTCTGCGATGTTTCCCCTCTTGATGTCTATGATGTTGTTTTGGGACAACCATATATGTGAAAACATCATGTTTTTATGAGTCTCAACCTCGTAGTGTCATTATTACTTTGGGGGGTCAACTTTATAGGATACCATAGGTAGTTTCGACTACTATTCCACCAAAATAGTGCCGCAAGGTAATATCTCATACTGCAAAATTCATCCTCTTCACAATTTGTTCAAAGGATACACAGAAATCCACTGCAACCTCAACACCTTCTATCCAACAAAAGCATATTGTAGAAGAGAAATCATATATTGTTTCTTCACCTACAATGGTGCCTACACAATGCCCCATCAAGCCCAGAGACAACAGGTTGGTGGAACATATTCAACCCCGCTAGCAACAATCTTTTGATAGCCTTCCACAAATGAAGCAACACAACTTCTCCAACAAGGCATGAAACTCACCAAGATTCATATTCAGAAAATGCTTTCCCCTCTTCCCCGGGCACTCAACGCAATGGAGGCCATTGCTTCCTAAGGGGGGAGGATTGGTACAAGTGGATATTGGTGGAGACTATTGGAATATTGGTTGTTTTCATTGATGTCAACCCTATTCATTGGTTGTAGTCATTGATGTCAACCCTAGACATTGGATTTTGGACCCCACAGTTGATCGAAGTAGATAGACATGAAGGAAATTACACATGCAGATACAACACCCATGAATGGATAGTATAATTCATGCCACTTCCAGTAGTATGTGGCACATCACGTGGATCCTCACAATTGAAGAGAAATGAATTTTTGAAGATGACAAAGTGAATTGAAGAAGAAACTACATGTTATCCCTCACGTTAAAAGGAAGTGACATAAAGGGTATAAATATATCTCATTATACATTCATTTTTCAACATACACAAGTTTTTAATTAACAAGGAGATATAAGTCAAATTTCAAAGGAAATCTGAAGTAAAGAAGGTTGAATTTCAAGGGAGGATGAAGTCTTTTGGTGATGTGTTCTAAGGTATGTTATTTACATGTCATCTTATGATTTTCGCAATAAATTTGTTTCTAGAATGATTAAGATGGTGAAATTTTTAGGCTATTGATAAGACATATCTAGATACCTGTGGTAAAAATTTCAGCTCTTATTCTCTATAATTTTGGAGATATACTTTGTGGAAGATAGGGTTTTGACTAGTCCTGAAGCTAGTCATAAACATGTGTTCCAAGTAAAACATTCATAATGTCTTCATAGAGAATCCAAATTAAGTGAGACTAATTTCATTAGAAGGAGTACGGGTTATAGTTTCCTGTGTACAAATTTCAGAATCTTATGTTAAATATTGAGAGCGGGGCATGTTGTACAAGTTCTCTCTCTTGAATAAACCATAATTGAATAAGGTCTACCATTTTCTCTATAACTCCTTTTCTGGGAGGATTCAAGGAGTGAAACTTGGAGGAGTTTTGGCAGAAACTACCTTCCCTCCAATGGGCTACTTGATCTCTCGGTCTTGGATCGTTTGCAAAATTGAGACGAAGCGACTCCTTAGGTCCCTGTGGGCACCCAAAAACAACCCTACCCACACACACATGTCTCTTCTACAAGTGACCACATCTATGGTCGTGGGTCTATTCCTGCGCGATTTGGACTTCGGGGATATCTCAAATATTTCCCTTAGTTTTTCCCAAAGTGCTCATCTCCGAGTTTTTGAATTTCCACCACATGTATCCTTAGTTCTACCAGCCCCACTACGGTTTGGGCTTCGCTACTTCACGAAACTCTAGGCCTTCCGTCCATGGACTTCCAAACTTCTGATTCCTGAACTCTTTAATCTGTTCCCATGTGCCCCTCTCGTGATCAACAACTGAGATCGAATCACGACTTTTGATTTCATGAATTTTCTTTCGTCAAGTCTTCAAACTTGTCGAACCCCAAAATACTGAAGCACTTCATGGTTATCCTCCTCGTAGTTCTCCCGGATCTGATGGCCTGGAACCATTCGTCTCCTTCCGAAACGAATACCGTTCACTAACTTTAGTGAATATTTCAGGGATCTCTCTCTTTTGATATTTTTGTTGCTCTTCCTCCTAATATTAACTTACTTGACTTCCTCTAGACACTTCCTTCGACACTTAGTCAAAATCTCTATCTATGCACACCTTGCAATATATCTTCTTCCACAGTCGACTACTCTGTGAATGAATTTTCACTTCTTGCAACTGTTCTCCAACCACTTCTATCTCTCGTGACTGAGATCATGCTACTCCTTTTGAGATTTCAATTTTGAAAACTCTGTCGTGCACTCCTTGTAGACGTTTATGCCCTCCTTGCACACACACAAGTCCTCGCTATCTCTTCTGAGATTTGAGTTGAAACAGACTTAGTCATGCACTCCTTGTGGACATTCTGCACACCTTGCACTCACTTAATAAAGATAACCAATTTGAACTTGTTCACTCCTCACAGTGACTCATACATTCAACAATGAAAATGTATTCATGGATACAAGAATAGGAAAATAACAGGGAATTCAAAATAAACAGAAAGTCTACAATTCTTTCAGACAAATTCATAACAACACACATTTGGAACAATATATTCTCTATTATAATCATTCAACTGAAACTTGTATACATAGATACAATGTTAACTTGCTATCTTCTATCAAAATCCTTCCAAACACAAAAGGCAAAAACCACTACTCGGAAATATTACAAAGCTTTATACAAAGGGGTGCTCTTCGAGCCTTTCCCTCCAACTACTCTATGCTATCTTATCAGAATTAAATTTTATCAACTACTTAACATTTATTACAATGAATATCGAGTTAAACAGATAAGAGTGAAAGCTCTAGATATGTACCATGATCCTCCACATTAAAGAAAAATACATTCCCCATCGATCTTACATGATGGTTCAACCTATAACCATTATAGATGTTCATAAATCAAAAAGTTTTGTCAGATATTACATTAATACATTGATCTTTGAAATTCAAAATGTTTCAAAACATGCGCTAGTGCGCCTAGCTGTCTTTCGCTTGTGCTTTGCTGGTGATGCTCCTGCATCATACTCCCTTGGCTGAAAATTTTATGGACTCCTGTCCATGATCTCCTGCACATATCTTCCATGCTTCTGGATATCCACTTCACCAACCCAGATGAAATCTTCTATTGGTCATACTTTCCACTTTACCAAGTATTCAAAATACGTTTTCCAACTAGTTTTCTTTCCAACTCGTTGATCTATGATCTTTTCCATTTTTGGATTCTCTGTTACATGCATCTGTTTCTCCCATTGGATCCTCCCTTGATCTTCATATATTTCATCTCCATCCTCCCTGAAAGGATACAAGTATGAAATGTTGAATATGGGCGATATACCCACATCTTCTAGAAGCTCTAATTCATAAGCATTCTCGCCAAATATCCTTAGGATTTTACACGGTCCTATATTTTTCAACTTTAATTTATTTTATGTCCCCCTCGGGAATCCCTCTTTCCTTAGATGTGCTAGAACTTGATATCCAACCTCAAACTCAATATTTCTCCTATGTTGATAAACTTTGCGCTTGTATTCACTACTACTCTTCTTCAACAGCTCCTTGATCTGATTGTGAAGTTCATGCATCTCTACAATGAATTCTTCAGCTTCGGATCTCCTAAACTCGCTCTACTTCATATCTCTCAATTCTGACACTCCTCTTGGATTCGTTCCATAAACTATTTGAAAAGGAATTTTCCCAAAGCTTATGTTCACTGAGTCATTATATGCAAACTTGGCTTATGCTAGAATCTGATCCCACTGACTACAGTGTTTAGTGACCAAACTCCTCATCATATATCCTAAGCTTTTATTCACTACTTTGGTTTGTCCATCCATTTGTGGATGATATGCAAGACTAAAATATAGCTCTGTTCCTAAAATTTTCCACAACGTCCTCCATAAATGACCAACAAATTTGGTATCCTTGTCTGAAACTATACTCCTGGGCAATCTGTGGAGTCTCACAACTTCTCTGAAAAACAAATTCACAATATGCGTTGCATCACTAGTCTTCTAGCATGAAATAAAGTGTGCCATACTCAAAAATTTGTCCACCACCACAAATATGGAATCACTTCCTCTCTATGTCCTTGGCAATCCCAACACGAAATCCATGCTTATTGCATCCCAAGGCCTCTCTAGAATAGACAATGGTTGATACAACCCAGTGTTTTGTTTCATCCCCTTAGCATACTAACAAATCTTTCAATTGTTCACAAATATCTTTACCTCCGCTCTCATACCTGGCTAATAATATGAATTTTTTAATTGGGAAAATGTTTTGTCATGGCCGAAGTGTCTAGCTAGACCTCCATTGTGCTTTTCCTTCAACAAATTCTCCCTCATCGAGCATCTTGGTATGCACAACTGGCATCCTTTCAAAAGTAACCCATATTGAATTAGATATTCGGCCCACTGGCTCCTGTCTCTAAGTACAAGATTCACACACGCTTCATATGCCTCTCCAAAATGTAGATCACTGTGGTACATCTCCTTAAGGTGGTCAAACCCCAAGGTCTTGACTTGAAATTCCTACAGAATCAAAATTCTTCTGCTCAATGCATCAAGAAACTTGTTAGCCTTTCCAGAAATACGTTTAATGACAAAAGTGAAATTTTTCATAAAATCTATCCACTTGGCATGTCTCTGGTTTAACTTTTCATGTATGGTTATGAATTGCAAAGTGTGATTGTCTCTATACAAAACAAACTCCTTTGGTACAAGATAGTGCCTCCATTTCTTCAAGGCTTGAACTATGGCATATAACTCTTTGTCATATGTGGAGTATGTATTTTTAGCTTCATTCAACTTCTCACTGAAATATGAAATAGGTCCATTGTATTGACTCAATACCGCTCCAATTCCAACTCCACTCGCATTACACCTCACCTGAAATGTCTTTCTGAAATCCGACAAGACCAAAATTAGTGGTTGAGTTATTTTCTCCTTCAATATGTTGAAGCTCTTCTCAGCCTCTTCTATCCATTTGAAATAATTGTGTCTTTTCTTCACTATATCCATCATTTTGGCACTAATCCCACTAAAATTTCTAATGAAATTTCGATAAAAAATTGCTAATCCATGGAAGCTTCTTACCTCAAAGATGTTCTTCGGTGATGTCCATTCTATGATCGCTCTCACCTTTTCAGGATCCATCTTCAATTCGTTTGAAGAGATCACAAAACCCAAATATATGAGTTATGTCTTCATGAAAGATGACTTTTTTAGATTAATCAACAACTTCTCTTGCTGCAACCTCCTCATCACCAATGTTAAATGTCTCAAGTGCTCCTCTTTAGTCTTGCTAAATACCAGTATATCATCCATATATGCAATCATGAATTTACCAATGAAATCCTTCAACACTTCATTCATCAGCCTCATAAAAGTACTCGAGGCGTTCGTTAAGAAAAATGGCATAACAAGCCATTCATATATCCCCTCATTTGTCTTGAATGTTATCTTCCACTCATCACCTTCCCTCATTATTATCTAGTGATACCCGCTTTTCAAATATATTTTTGAAAAATAGTTAGCTCCACTCAGGCAATCCATCAAGTCATCCATCCTTGGCAATGGGAATATATATCTGATTGTAATATTGTTTATGGCCCTCGAGTCCATACACATTGTTACACATTAAAATCACTCAACTGGATAAGTGTCGCATATGCCTCTCACTTGTCGCAAGTGTCGCAACTCCTTTACGACTTGTCGCAAATGTCGCAAGTTGGTTACAGGGTGTTGTAAATGTTGTTGAATCATGCTATCACAATGACGACACTAAAGAGGCACTTGAAACATCTCATGTACTTGGTTTGAAGGAAGAAACTGGTTCACTGAGGTCAAACATCTCTTAACACCTAAGAGGGCTTCTTGACTAAGGGTTTGGAAGGGGAACGCTTCTCTAAAACTGCCTGAGGAGCGTTGGCGCCCTTCTGCCATGCTTCAGAAGCGTTATAGAGCTTTTCCACCCCTTTGTAGAAGCGCTACCCAGATTTGAAGCGCTGGTGCTTCCCTTGAACTTCTCTGAAGCATTCTAGCACTCTGATGCCCCTTCTGAGGGAGCGCTCTCCATTCTGGGCAAATTGTTAGCCCGGTGAGAAGAATAAGGGAAGAATCATTCGAGTTTGGGAGGTGGTTGAGCTCGAATTCTTGGTTTTGTCAAAAGATCTTTGATCCAAGGAGGAGGTTTTCAACTGGTTCTAAACATAACCCAAGTGGTTAGGCCCTTCCCAACCTATATAAGCAAGATCTATGGTGGTAAAGAGGGAGAAGAACTGAACATATGGAACTTATGATCTTGGAGGAGACACACAGTCAGCCAAAGGAGAGTAATCATTGAAGCTGATGTCATCCAGGTTGTGGATCTTTCAGGCAAGGGTTAGACGAAGAGGATTTGACGAAGCTGTCGCATTCGCATCTACGATTGTAAGCACTGCTGTCGTTATTCTCATTAATATGACAAGCTTGGCCTGTTTTTTTCTAGTTTGTGTCTGATGTTACATGAACTTATCATTTAATGATAAATCTGTTTTCAAGCTAATGTCAGTAGAGTAGGAAGTGTTCGTATCTCATTTTGTCCATAGACCTCAGCGAGGAGAAAAAGGATTGGAGCGCAACTCGGAGCGTGCAGGGACAAACGTCGGTTAAAAGGTACTTCTATCATCCTTCCTTCTCATGCATTAGGCTTAAATAGATTTGAAAGGAATTCAGTGTCCATGATAAGCATTTTTCTGTCTAGGGTTAAGGTCAAGCCTTAGAGGTCGATCTACTTGTCCGCAGGCAGATTTTCCTACAACAGAAACTGGCGACTCCGCTGGGGAGATAGCCTTGAATCAAAACCCTTTGTTTGGATTTTTCTCCTCATTTACCTTGTTCTGTCCCTTGATTGTTTCAGACCTGGTTTTCCCCTCTTTGATTAGTTTCATGAGCTGATTGGCTCCTTACCTTGTCACTTTCAGCATATTTGTCAAGTTCAGATCTCAATTTTTGAAATTTTTTGACATTTCTGGGACTTTCAGACCCTGTCGCCTCTGGCATAGTGTTATCAGAGCACCAACGCTTTTTGTAGCCCTACACAGAGCGCTATAACGCTCTTTTCCCTTGGCAACAGAGCGCCAACCTCCTTTTGGCCAAAAAACCCTTCACAATTGCATTTTTTTAGGGTTTGCCTCTGTGGCTCTTGTGCTGAGTGATCTAGTGAGTCATCTCTTCTTCCTGTTTAATCTTGACATCAGTCTTGTTGAAGAACAAACACCTTTTTGATTGGATCTTGTATCCTTCTTCACCTATTTTCATTTGAGTTTTCCTGTTGAGTGAAGCTTGAGATTTATACATTGCTTTTCTTT
>ML800952.1:192087-214646 GCA_009831015.1 Picea engelmannii | reverse complement strand
TCATCCAGGTTGTGGATCTTTCAGGCAAGGGTTAGACGAAGAGGATTTGACGAAGCTGTCGCATTCGCATCTACGATTGTAAGCACTGCTATCGTTATTCTCATTAATATGACAAGCTTGGCCTGTTTCTTTCTAGTTTGTGTCTGATGTTACATGAACTTATCATTTAATGATAGATCTGTTTTCAAGCTAATGTCAGTAGAGTAGGAAGTGGTCGTATCTCGTTTTTTCCACAGACCTCAGTGAGGAGAAAAAGGATTGGAGCGCAACTCGGAGCGTGCAGGGACAAATGTCGGTTAAAAGGTACTTCTATCATCCTTCCTTCTCATGCATTAGGCTTAGATAGATTTGAAAGGAAGTCAGTGTCCATGATAATCATTTTTCTGTCTAGGGTTAAGGTCAAGCCTTAGAGGTCGATCTACTTGTCCGCAGGCATATTTTCCTACAACACAGATTCTCCATCCTCCATCTTTCTTTAGACTTAATACAGTTTGCACTGCACATGGACTCAAGATTTTTATGACCAATCCTTTGTCTAATAGATCTTGAACCTGTATTTTGACTTCCTCATTCTCTTGAGGTGTCAACCTATATGCTTCTTGATTCAACATGATTTCTCCTAGTATCAATTCAATGTGATGAATGATGCTTCTGATAGGTGGAAACGATTTTGGAAATTCATCCACTACAATGTCAACAAAATTCTCTAGCAATTCTTGAACTTCCTAAGGCAATTGTTCCATTGAAGTACTGGTAAGGATAACTCTCAGCTTCATTACTACATCAAACTGCATCTCTGATTCCTTCTTTACTTCATTCAAGAGTTCCTTCTCACTCATGAGAAGTATGCTCATACTAGCTTCATCCTTCACCTTATTCTCTTCAATTGGTAGCAACATGTGTATCCTAACATTCTTCTCCAAGGTGTAAGTATTCCTCCTCCCATCATGAATAAAATTCTTGTCATACTGCCACAGTCTCCCCAACAAAATATGACAGGCATCCATAGGAATCACATCACACAAAATATCGTCTTTATATCCTCCTATTTTAAATTCAACCAAGAATTGTTTAGTAACGGTTACCTGATGACCTTTCTACAACCATGAGACCTTATACGGTGTCAAATGTGCAATCATCTCCATCGCTAGCTTCTCCACCATTTTTGTGGATACTAAGTTATCAATGCTCCCATTGTCAATTATCACCTTGAAAACTCTGTCCTTCGTTTTGCAAGTTGTCCTGAAAAAATTGTTCCTTTGTGTTGGCCTTTCAGTCTCTAACTCTTGCTTCAACAGAACCTTCTTCATCATCATGGATCTTCCACCCTCTGCACCTTCTTCCTCAACATCTTGATTCTGTGCTTCTGAAATGTGAGCTTCACCTCCTTTCTTCCTCTCAGGGCAATCCCAAGACATGTGTCCTATTTTTCCACAGGCATAACATCTCACTTCTCCTCCTCTACCTCTTCCTCTTCCTCTGGGAAAAGAGATTCTACCACTACTCTTCCTTCCTTGGGAACTTCCTCCTCTCTCAGAGTAACTATGTGGTTTATCCGCCTTGTCTTTGGGCTTCTATGCTTCACCCTGGGAAACTCCTTTGGCTCTGTTCAAACTTCAACCTATGTTTTGTTGACCTTGCTTCCTGGCCAACTTCTCTTCTTCCTTCAACACCATTTAATACACATCCTCTACAGTTCTGATTGTCACCATACTGATTTCATCCTGAATATCATACCTCAACCCATTAATGTATCTCCCAAATTTTTCTTTGTCCCTCTCTCTCTGTCTAGATCTAATGTTAAACTTATAGAACTCCTCTGTGTACTCCTTCACAGTCAATCCTCTTTGTCTTAGGTTTTGCATCCTCCTGAAAAGACTTATCTGGTAATATTTGGGTATGAATTTCTCCTTTAACTTGGCTACCATTCGATCCCAACTCTTGATCTTTTGTTTTCCTTTTCTCCTCCTGTCAGCCTGTAGTTCATCCCACCACAGTGTTGCATGTCCTTTCAAGCTAGTGACAACATGTCTTACCTTTTTCTCCTCTTCAACATCCTCATAGTCGAAATACTTCTCTATTTCTCATATCCAGTCAAGTGATTTTTCCATGTCTAAATTTCCTTCATACATAGGGATGTCAATCTTCACTCTGGCTCCCAATTTGACAACCATTATCAACAAGAGTTCTTCCACAACATCCTTAAATACAACTTCTTCAACTTCTACTTATTCATTTTCTGCCTCGCTGACGTCTCCAGTATCATGCACTCTCCTTTGTGTTGTCTCCATGGCATCTAGCCTCACACATAGTTATCTCATCTCCCTTTACATAGATTTGTTGGCTACAGGTGGCTCAACACGTCTTCTATATGGAATTGTGCTGATGCTTCTGATACCCCTCCCTCTGATATAGACTTACTCTTCTTCCTCTACATAAGTCAATTTTGTACTCGCTCTGATACCACTTCTGGCACAAACCCCCTTTCCTGCAAAGGGATTCTTGACCTCCCGGTCTTGGATCGTTCGCAACACTGAGTCAGAGAAACTCCTTAGGTCGCTACGGGCACCTGAAAACAACTCTACTCACACACACAGGTCTCTTCCTCAAGTGACCATGACTATGGACGTGGGTCTATTCCTACATGATTCAGACTTCGGGGATATCTCGAATATTTCCCTTAGTTTTTCCCAAAGCGCTCGTCTCCAAGTTTCTTAATTTTTTCCATGCATCTCCTTAGTTCCACTAGCCCCACTATGGTTCAGGCTTCACAACTATGTGAAACTATAGGCCTTCCGTCCATGAACTTACAAATTCCAATTCCTAAACTTTTTAATCTGTTGCCACGTTCCCCTCTCGCAATCAACTACTGAGATCGAATCACTTCGGATTTCACGACTTTGCTTTCATCAAGTCTTCAAATTTTTTGAACCCCGAAATACCGAACCAGTTCACAGTTATCCTCCTCGTAGTTCTCCCATATCTGATGGTCTGGAATCATTCATATCCTTCCAGAATGAATCTCATCCATTGACTTTAGTGAAGATTTCAGGGATCTCTCTCTTTTGAGATTTCCACTACTCTTCCTCCTGATCTTAACTTACTTGAATTCATTTGGCTTGAATTCCTTTGGACACTTCCTTCGACACTTAGTCAAAATCTCGATCTGTGCACACCTTGAAATAAATATTCTTCCACAGTCAACTACTCTGTGAATGACTTTGCACTCCTTGCAACTGTTCTCCAACCACTTCTATCTCTCGTGACTGAGATCACGCTACTCCTCCTGATATTTGGATTCTAAAAACTCTGTCCTGCACTCCTTATGGATGTTTATGCACTTGTTTCACACATACAAGTCCTTGCTATCTCTTTTGAGCTTCGAGTCAAAAAAGACTCAGTCACGCACTCCTTGCGGACACTCTGCACACCTTGCACTCGCTCAATAAAGAGAACCAATCTGAACTTGTTCACTCCTCACAGTGACTCATACATTCAATAGTGCAAATGTATTCATGGATACAAGAATAGGAAAATAACATGGAATTGAAAAAAAATAGAAAGTCTACCATTCATTCAGATAGACGCATAACAACACACATTTGGAACAATATATTCTCTTTTATATTCATTCAATTGAAACTTGTATACATACATACATTGTTAACCTACTATCTTCTATCAATAGCCTTCCAACAACAAAAGGAAACAACCACTACTGGGAAATATTACAAATATTTATACAAAGGGGTGTTCTTTGAGCCTTTCCCTCCAACTACTCTACGCTATCTTATCAAAATTAAATGCTATCAACTACTTAACATTTATTACAGTGAATATCGATTCAGACAGATAAGAGAACAATATCTAGATCTGTACTGCGATCCTCCACATTAAATAAAAATACATTCCCCATCGATCTTACATCATGGTTCAATCTCCGACCATTAAAGGCGTTCATAAATCAATTTTTTTTTCCAGATATTACATTAATACATTGATCTTTGAAATTCAAATGTTTCAAAACATGCGCTAGTGCGCCCAGCTGTCTTCTGCTTTTGCTTTGCTGACGATGCTCCTGCATCAAGTTTTTGAGAATATATTGAGTAATATTGTCTACAGGATCAGAGTATTCCAAGAAGTGAAGAATTGCAGAAGTTGAAGAAGTCTCAGGAATTATTATCAGGTTCTATGTGATGGTTGGTTTATGGTGATAATTTAATGTAAAGTTTTATTATCTCTCATATATTCCTGGGTGAAAGGAAGGGGCAAGGATGGAGAAGTCAACCCTCTCTTGATATTGGAGGAATGTATCTTCCTTTTGGAGTTTTATCCCTCCCTTTATATTTGGAATATGTAGCTACCTTTGGAAGTCATTACTTCCCTTGAACAATAACTATTGATTATTTCTCGTATATTGTGCATTATGTATTGTGGTGTATTGGTGTAACTCTTCTAATATTGTTCATTGCTCATTGGATATAATTGAATATATAATCTGGTTGAAGTATAAGTTGATTTTTTTTTTTAAATTGTACTTGACATTGATTCACCCCCCTCTTAATATTAACAATTGGTATCATAGCGGGTTACCTTCAGTACAGTTTAACCATTGGAAGGAATATCCTAAGCAAAAATGGAAGACAACATTCCAAATGGGATTCCACCATTTGATGGAAGCAATTTTGAATACTAGAGTAATAGAATGGAAAATTACTTGAAATATCTTGGGGCAGATGTTTGGTTCTCAGTTTATTTAGGATACAAGGCTTTGAAGAAACCAAAGACTGCAACTCAGAAGCAAGCAAGAAGGAACAACAAATTGGAAATAGATAACATCCTGGATGGATTTACATATTCAGTGAAATCTAAGGTGGGATCATGTGCATAAGAAAAATAGATTTGGGACAAGCTACAAGACCTTTATGCAAAGGAAGAAGTAGAAGAAGAAGAAGAAGAAGTTGAAGAAAATTACAACATCTCAGATTTCAAAGAAGCCAATAGAGGTGAGTTCTTTTGCTTTAAATGTGAAAGAGTATGACATGCTGAATTTGAATGTCCTTATCCAAGGATTGAAAGAGATGATATCGAAGAAGAAAATTCAAATGAATAAGAATAAAACCATGAAGCATAAATGATTCAAAAAGAATATGAGAATCTTAAAAAATTGAAGCATTTTGAGATTTAAAATATCAAGCTCAAAAACATGCATAGAAAACTAAGAAGTGAATTGGGTAGTTGTGAAAAGACAATTGAAATCTTGAAGAAACAATTATAAGACTTTGAGAAACTAAGAGAATAAACCATTTCCTTAAAAACTCTACTTGAAGAAGTAAGAAGAATAGAAGAAGTAAGGAATGTCCAAATGATGAAGAAAGAAGAATTTGTGAGAAAATTGAACAAGAAGTTGTCTCACTGAGGAAGAGATTGAGAAACTCTCAAGTTCCAAAAGACTTAACACATCTTGTATGCATGGATGAAACTTCATACAAAGAAGATGCAAATACCAACAAGAAGGTTGAAGAAAACTCTACATAGATAGTTGATGAGAAGTGGACCAGGATACCAGAAAGAAGGAATGATTACAAAAGAGATGAATATCAGGGAAGACCTCCTATATTCAGGAATCAAAGAATATTCAATCAGTATGAAGGAAACTACATAAGAGTAGATCATGAACCCAGATGGACTACATCATAAAGAAGGTCACTTACTCCCAGGTATCAAAATTTCTTTCTTGGTCATTGTTATACTTGCAAAAATTTTGGACATAAGGAAATTAATTGCAGAATCAATGAAAGGAACATCAATGAAAGAAACATGAATGGTGTAAATAGAAGTTATGGAAACAATTGTGGATTTGTCAAAAAAAGTTATAATTCATTTTCCCTATTGGTGGACAAAAATATTGTATGCTACAAATGTAATTATCTCGGTCACAAAGAAAGAGATTGAATATATATAAATGAATATGTTGTTAGAATGTGCTCATTTTACCATAGAAAATATCACTATTGTCACCCAACCATAGGCCAAAGCCACCCTCCGAGGAACTTAACCTTGACAAAGAATCATTCCAGAAGAAAACCCTAGGCTAGATAGCCAAAAAAAGAGTAGCACACCTTTATCCAAGGATAACACACCAAACAAGAGCTGATCATATAGTCCAAACCATAAAAAAGAGATATTCCAAGCCAAAACAAAAACTGCTAGTTGCAGAAGCTGCAATGACAACTCTCCTCCAAACTTGCACACAAAACTGCCCAACTGTAGTGCACACAAGTGTGCTCTACAATGATGAGAATGCCTTCTAGAATGAATACTGGTCTCCTGTATTTATACTAAATATGGAAGACTGCCTGGGCTAACTTCTCATTCTTGGTACTAATTCTTTAGTATATATTATTTCCTTTAGCCGACTTCTTCTCTTGGAGACTAATAACCTAATACAAGTCATTCCCTTGAGCCAAATTGTCTTCTAGGGTTATTAAATGATCAATTAGGGTTTATTCTTGCTTCCTGAAATATTTTATTCTCGTCAGGTTTATGTGGAGGTAAATACCTCCCATAGCTACCATAATATCAACACTCCCTCTTAGATAGGGAGGTATTGAAGGTAATGGTCTTGAGCACAAACATACCATTTAACCGGTAGCATCAACATAGTCGTCTAGACTGTCTTATGATTATTTCATGAGCACCATCATCACTATCAATGTCATCAACTGCATCATATCTCAAAACCATACTCCATCTGAGTAATTAGACATGATGCTGGATAAGTCACTCACTCCATAGAGTAACAGAAGAACCATTCTTCTAATCCGGACATATGTCCTAGAAGAATAAATGTCTTGGACCATTTTCTATCTGGGAAATCTCTGTCCATTGATCATCCATATAGCTGATAATCATTTCCAACACTGCTGATAGTATTCAAGGAAATTGAAACAATATCATGCAATAGAACAAAACTATGTCAATCCATAGTAGTACACAACTACAATCCAGTGGTACACTACCACACCAAGTAGCACACAGATACTTGATTCGTGACATATAGTCACAATTAGTGGAACACATCCACCACAATAGCATACATCTACTGTCTAGAGACATACAGTCTCCATGAAAATCATCTTATATCAACTTGCATAGAAAACATTGTTATGATATAAACTGAATCATCTGGGCCATTCTTCCACTCACATCTGTGAGATCTTGGAAGAGCATCTACCCTCAGAAGGTAGAACATCAATGATGAGATATATAGACTATTCTTCTCAAGCAAGGAAGAAAAAATGTCCTGATTTCTGAGCTTGGACCATTCCCCACCCTGGGCCATTCCTCTAACACTAAACAAAGTGCAATCTGAAGAGAATGATTCTTCCCTAGGGAATGCCTATCCCTGATTGCTAAACCTGGACCATTCCCCTATATGAGCCATTCCTCCGGCACTAAAAAAAGTTCAACCTGGAGAGAATGAATCTTCCCTAGGGAATTACTATCCGGACCATTTCCAAAGGAAATGGCTATCCTGCACCAACCTCCAAAACAAACCATTCTTTGAAACTGCTCACAACTGTGAGCTTCAAAAGAGTGACTATCCGGCGAGGCAGACCAGTCTTCTTGAGTAACCATCAAGAAGAGAGATTTTTGTAGACCATTCCCCATGTTAACCACAATGGGAAATCACTGTCTATGGTACACCAACAATCCATCGAACCATTTTCATTACGAAAATGACCATTCGATCTGGACCATTTTCTGAACTGGAAAATGCCTGCCTGTCATAAATCTCAAACCACTTTTCGAACTATAAAGGAACTTCTCATCCTGGACCATTTTTCAAACTAAAAAATGACTGTCCATAATTCAATAACACATCAGTGCTCCCTCCCAACCTGGGATTTATATCTTCCTCTTTCAATAAGGAAGTCATATCCTCGAGCTCCAACTTGAGTACACAAACTCTTTCACCTTGGATAGAGGCTTTACCAAAATGTCTTCTTATCTACTCATTTGTGGAGATATATATATTGGAGAACCACTTCTCTTTTCTGGACTTCATCACAGAGAATGTAATGCTTGATCTCAAATGTACTTCGGTCTTTCTGGAACACTGGTATTCTTTGAAGGCTTCATATAGCTCTGATCAATATAGTATATCATTGTTGGATTCATCTTTTGTTTCCTTCTAGCTCATAACATCGTGGCAAGGGTCAAACTGGAACATATCCAAGTGATACTTATTCTTCCATCATGAGGGTTTTTCATGGATTAGCAATCCATCATTCTAAGCTTCTGAGTAACCATTATGATACAATATCTCTATTATAGAAGGTTTTTCACCACGCTTCTGTTGTGCATTGGAGGCTCTCTACCAAGTTGTATTCTTCCATCTGCATGCAAGAGTCTCCTTTTGGTATATCTCAAAACGTTGAGGTTTCTATACTTCTTTGTTTGATTATTCTATTGAGGAGAACAATCCTTACATTTGTCTGATGTTAACTCCAACCCATGTATATTGCGAACGATATAATGGCTCATGTAGAGGTATGTCTGGTTTACTGGAACAAACAATCATCATAGTCTTCTCCCTCCATATGGGATACACTCTAGTTTTGGATCTCACAATCATGGATGATTTTAAAGATGGAAATTTATTTTAAAATGAAGAAACCTTGGCAAATCTTACTGATCCTTCATATGCCAACTATAAATGTTTGGCGATATTTTTATAAAAATATTCAAATTTCTAAGGATTTTATATAGTTTGTATAAAATTTTGGTGATTTTTAAGGTAAAATAATTTTATCTTATAGAATTTGGGAGAATCATTTTTAGAATAGTGAATTTTTTTTCGGCAAAAACTATGGAAAATTAGCCCATGAGAGAAATTTAGCCCCTAAAATCATCCATGCTCGCAATGATTTTATTCATAAGTTTTCCATACATTGTTCTTCAACGCAACTTTCAGTTCCTCTTCTTGATTGGTTTTAGTGAGTTCATATGAGGCTGGTAGTCGTGTTATTCTCGATACGATGACTGATTGTTCTGGCTTTGGAATCTTCATGTTCTTCCTCACGTTTCTCTTTGGCTCTTGGGTCCATGGATTTTTCTATAGATTCCATGCCCTGAAGATTCCAACTTCTTCTTTTCATCATAGGATCACGGATGTGGATGGACAACCAGGGATACTCTAAGGCTTCTTTTTGAAGAAGAATTATTCTAAAGTCAAACTGAACACGTACTTCTTTTCATGGCTACTACCATGGATATATATTTCATCATATTCAATGGATCATAGGATTAGCTCCCTCCTAATCTTTTCTTCATGTATGAATGCATGCTCTTCTTTTGGAAATATATAACCAACTCTTTCCATCTAACATAAACAATGCTTCCGTCTGCATCCTTATTTCCTTCTGCAAAGTGTCACAAATCTTTTTCCAATTTCCTCTTGATTGCTGACTTCTTTCTGTCTTTACTTCTTCTAGGTTTCTTCAAGATTGATTCTGATAATAAATTCCACATGAATTGTTACCAGGGGTTGTTGATGTACTTCATCCGTTCATGTGTATTGTCTGACTTGTAGCAATCCTTATCTTGTTGTTATTCCATAAGTATAGTTTCTCTTTGAACATATTATCTTCTAAGAAATAGATATGCAAGATATGTACATAAAACATGGTATGTACAAGAGCTATGAAGAGTGTTGTTTACCTTGTCTTAGAAGAAGAAGTTTATTTCATCCTGCTTAATCTTCTTTGAAGGTTACTTTTCTTCGGAAATTGATGCTTCGTATGTCTTCTTCCTTTTCTTCAGCTCGAGACAATGATTCTTGTAGTGACCATACTTTCGACAGTTGAAGCATTGTATTTTTGACATATCTTTCTCTTGATTTGGCTTCTTCCTTGAACCAAACTTCCTTTTGTTGCTGAAATTCTTGAATCTTGTTGTGAAGGATTGATCATCGTACTTCTTTTGGGGTTTCTCTTTTGCATTGATCCTTGATTCTTCTTTTGAACAACACATCCAAAGTTCTTTGAATTTAGGATACTCCTTCCTTGTGTTCATACTTGCGGTAAATGTATCCCATGTCTTGGGAAGACCGTTGAGTACTATACTTACCAATTCCTTCTATGAAATGATCTCTTCAATATCTTGTAGTTGATATCTTAACTGAGAGATTCTCACAAAATATTATGTTATGTTTTCATCATCATCATTCATCTTCATGTCACGGAGCTCATTCTTCAGACTCATTACTTGTCCATTGTTTCTGACTGAGAAGAGGTTTGTTAGGGCATCATACATCTTCTTTGATGAGTCAATATGGGAGATGTAGGGTATCAAGTGGTCTTTTATTAAGTTCACTATGATACTCATGGAATTGAAGCCACCATCTTTGAACTTCTCCATGACTGCAACGTTCTGTGGTTCCTTCTCTTTTCCTTCTTCAAACTATGGTTCGACGGTCTTTCTTTTCATAATATCCAACACTTTATTCTTGGAAAGGATGAGGTCAATATTTGTCTTCCACGCTCTTAAGTTATAATCTCCATATAAATTGTTTTCTGACTTCATATAGTAAGTCATGGCTGCTTTGACTTGGTCAACCCTAGATTTGACCAAAAACTCAAACTTGATGTCTTGGCTTGCTGAGAGTACCAGGAGATGCGCTAGGTTAGGGTGCACTGGTATATCTGGAAATTAGGTCTATCCCTTCACTTAATGTTCCTCTACGAGAGGGTTAGGTTTTCTACAACTGCACCTGCTAGTAACCCTAGCGACAATGATTTAATAACTACTCCTGCTAGAAACCCTAGCGAAAGTTCTTCAACGAGCTTAATATCCTTATGGCTATGCTCCCTTCCAGTGGTTAGACTGAATGAAGGAGGTGTGGGCCCATAAAATGTTAGAATGTGCTCATTTTACCATAGACAATATCACTATTGTCACCCAACCATAGGCCGAAGCCACCCTCCAAGGACCTTAACCTTGACAGAGAATCATTCTAGAAGAAAAAACTAGTCTAGATAGCCAAACAAACGGTAGTGCACCTTTCTCCAAGGATAGTGCACCAAACAAGAGATGATCAGATAGTCTAAACCATAACCAAGAGATAGTCCAAGCCAAAATGAAAACTGCTAGCTGTAGCAGTTGCAATGACAACTCTCCTCCAAACTTGCACACAAAATTGCCTAACTATAGTGCACACAAGTGTTCTAGAATTCTAAGAATTCCTGCCAGAATGAAGACTGGCCTCCTGTATTTATACTAAATCTGGCAGACTTCCTAGGCCGACTTCTCATTCTGGGTACTAATTATTTAGTGTATATTATTTCCTTTAGCCAAATTCTTCTCTTGGAGACTAATAACCTAACACAAGTCATTCCCTTGAGTTGACTTGTCTTCCAGGGCTACTAACCAATCAATTAGGGTTCCTTCTTGCTTCCCAGAATATTCTATTCTCATCAGGTTCACACATGGAGGTAAATACCTCTCACATCTACCATAATATCAACATATGATCCTATGCCAAATGTCCCTATGCCAACCACAATTTGGAGAAGGAAAGAGATTCCAAACAAATAAGATTATCGAATAGCATTGACCGATGAAGAATGTAAAGAAGAATATGAATGGTACATAGACATTGGATGTTCTTCAGACATTGGATGTTCTTCAAACATGTTGGCCCTTGACCAAGTTTTGGAGATCCTTGGTCAGGTTTGACCTATTTTGGGACTTCGACAGGATGTCGAAGGCAGAGCGCAAGTCGAAGTGGAGATCGCGGGATCTTGGCCCCTTTTTAGGGATTTTTGGGTTTTGGGATTATGTAATGGGTATGGGGATGTCAACCCATGGGTTTACCCATGTCTAGGCCATTTTGTAATGCATAGAAATCTAGGCGATGTAAGTAGCAAGGGGTGCTAAGGGAAAGTAAAGGCCAATGTACTAAGTGCAACTGATAGTTGTAAATGCTTTGTGCATATTGTATGAGACTTGGAAGGCTAAGTGCAAGTGACTGTAAGAGACTATGAAAAGGCTTTGTGCTGTAACCTAGCTCAGGGAAGGAGGATTTGGTGAGGTGCACAGATCTATTGTCCTATGCGGAGTAGGACCTTGTGGCTCTCTGCATATATATGATTGACATAAGACAATAAAGAGAAGAAAAGTTGGTGGACATAGCCATAGGCTGGGGGTGAACCACGCATATCCTGTGTTGTGGTTGCTTTGTGCATTGTGGTTTTTTTATGGTCCATATGATTAATGCTTAATGAAATGATGTACGCTTAGATGAATATGATAGATTAGTTCCTATTGATGTGAATAAGATTCTAGATATGATCTATGTTGATGTTCTTAGTGCTTGAATGTGTTGAATCTTTTTGAATACTATGTTGCGTTGTAATTAGTGTTTATCTCAACAAAGGCTAAGTAATAATGAATAAAAACCGCTAAGTGCTCTGTTAAGGTGTTGTAATCATAGATCTGTGTCCCAGCTAAGGTTGTAGACATTAGAGTCCTCCATAGAATGAGACATATTGCTAAGGCATTCCCTAGTAGAAAACCTAGTTGTCTTTGTTGTAAATCTATGGACCATGGTGTTCTGGATTACCCTAGGATAATTTCTAAGGTTGAAAGAATGAATATGAGACAAGAAAACCCTAAGGAAGACCAATAAACTGAGACCATGGGAGAACCCCAGAAAGAATTAGAGACTGTATTACTACAAATATATGAAACCATGAATGACCACATAGATATCAACTTATCATAGATATTCAAAGATAAAGAATGCATAGAAACACGAATAGGAGACTTTGACATAAACTACATTCTGGATGAGGAAACATAGGTGAAGATAATGACAACAAGAACTTGGAAAAGTTTAGGAAAGCATGTTATGATTCCTTAATTAGGAGGAATAGGATTATTTAGAGAAAAGATGATAACCCTATGTGGAAGACTTACCCAGACATCTATAAGTGCTCATGGAACTTCGACAGAAGAAGAATTTGAGGTTGTTAAATTTATTGAGAACAATGCTCCATTTGCTATGTTACTAGGAAAACTCTAGATTGAGAAAGATCAGACCCAAAGAAAAGAAGAGGAAGCTCTAGAACAGAAAAACCAATAATTAAGAGACTTCATCACTAAGAGAATAACACACTTACTCGAAGAACACGAAAACTAGTAGAAGCTACTGAGAACCAGAAATCTAGATGTTGAAGTTAAAATAACACAAGAATATTTGAAACACCTATCTTTGAAGGAGATTAGAGCACCTACCCCAGACAAAGAATAAGTATTTCCCTTGAACCCTAGTAAAGACCATCACCAACACGAAATTACTATGCCAAGAGGAGATAAGAATCAGAATGGAAAGAGGAATACCAAGACATAGATCACAGGGAGGAAAGATATAAATCTTAGCAAGAAGAAATCAAAGTTAGAGAAATTACAGGAAGTTCCAGAGAAGACTTCCCAGAAGGAAGGTCTCCAGAATTTGAACTTCGCTGGAATATCATAGCAGCTCAGATTGACACTTTGGCATGGCAAAGAGATATGACTGTTGGAGGAATTATAACCATTATATTGGCATTCCCGAATGGTTAGAACAACAATTATGTTCAACAAGCTCGCCATTGGACCATTGGGACCACGCCGTAATGGAAAAAACTGCATTGATGAAGGCCTCTTGTCCGTTGGAGGGATCCGTTACATTGTTGTCTACTTATTCTGTCAACTATTTCACCGAGAAAATGTTCGCGAATTGTATCCGAGCCAACAAGAGAACTCAATATTACTGTGTTGTGCTTACTAAGACTTTTCTACCAGTTCTATTGCATTTAGCATTTTTTCATGGACCTGAGTTATCCGATCTCGAGTGTGCATGTTGGAGAAACTTAGCGCCACATAAAAGTCTGTCGAATAATTTCTCATTGAACTTCAAGATGAGAAGGTGATGTCCGTCGAAATTCAAGCTTCATCGACGCGAGGAGTGCAAGCCTCCCCGTTGACTACTTGCAGATCCGGACCATCCCAAGATGCATCCGATAAAAGAACCAAGCATCGAGATGACTTGGCAAACATGAAGTTAATCCCATCCATCCTTCCCGACTACATCCCACCTCTGGTCGACGCAGTGAATTGTGATAGTGTCCTCAGGGAATTCGACTATGCCTTTTTTATTGCGTACCTCTCGAAGGGGATATGCATAGGCAAGCTTCAACCGGATAAAATCATGAAACTAAATATCATCAACTTTAACCTAGGAGATCGCAGGAACTTCAACATGCTCTCCCCTCACAGGTATTTGACTAGGTCGAAGGGGAAGAAGTCGAGGATAATCCCCCAACCATGGTATATGGACCTTGCACAGTGCACCATCCTAAACGTAATGAAAATACCCAATTTTGGAAGGCACCAAGAGGTTAACACGTGCGTTAAGCTCTTGCTGTCAAGATTCCATGGAGGTTATTTGTGGCTAGAAAAATGCATCACCGTCGACCTGACGCTGATCCATCAGATCATCGGATTGAGCATGCAGGGACCATGTTGGCATAGGGGCAGAACCAGGGTTCATCTCTAAGAGAACAACAACAAGCCCTAATTATTGGCCCTTTCGGCTACACCTGCGAAGCAGAAACAGTCTCACCCGAAGCAACTATGGGGGGGTTGCAGGACAAAGATTTATACAACCAAGGGAACTATTAAGTGGATCCCACACTAGAACAATACAACATGCATATATCACTTATCATCTTAGATCTATTCCACACATCTATCAGATCTACCACAATAATTCACTAACAATATATTAAGGTAAAATAACATAGCATCAATCACACACACAAGATAAGATATACGTGGTTCACCCCCTCTCTAGGGATACGTCCACAAAACTGTGCTTTATAATGTATTAATATGAAGAATACAGTTCTTGTTTGCACTCTTAGCTAGCAGATCTTCTTTCTTATTCTCTCTATCTTTCCCCTCCCTATGCACCTAGCTGCAAGGTTGATCTTCACACCTAGCTGAAGATCTTACAATACATAAGGCTCTCGTACTCAGCGCTTCTCTCTCACCCAATGTTACTCACTTGATCACACAATAACAGTCACAACACCAACAATAGTAATAACAATGACAAAAACCCATCCCAGGTCCTCTTGACCTCTATTCATGCATTACAATCACTCACCGACATCCTTAGGTCAAAACCTAGGTGTCAAAACCCTAGATACCAAAACCCTAGGTGTCTAAAACCCTAGGTCAACTTGACCCTCGTTTTCAGGGCTTTACCGACTTGTCCTTCCTTCCTTCTCGCATGGTGTTCCAAAGCATCCAATGGTGGCCTTTCCCTCTTACCGATTTGTCCACGATCCTTCTTCCTTGCTTATCTGTCATCCTCAATCTCCTCATCCAATGGCTTGATTCCTTTTACTTCGCTCCATCTTTTTTGCTCTTTTCTCACTTTGACCTAGTAACAGTCACTGTGTCTTCTGCGCAGTTTTCATTTTGCCTTTTCTTCTTTGAGATTTACTTATTTCCATAACCAAGGGCTAACGGCCCCCCAACACTCACCTATGACTCATCCCGAGGCACTTCATATATGACCTTTCTGTTTTACTTCGACTTCAGACTGCACAGTGTAGCGTTTTCTTTCTGCTCTATGCCTCCTCTCCTTCCCTGTGCAAACTATCTTTTTTGTGTCTGGTACCCAGTTTCAACTGCACCTGGTACCTAGGCCTTTTTCCTTATGCTTTTACTTAGAGCTGCGAAGCAGCTGGTTGTCATAGTACAACTTCAGTTAGCTCCCATTCACTAATCCTTCCTTTCATTCTCCCTTCAAAGTATTCAACTACGCAACTCCTCCTTCTGTAACATAGGCGATCTCATATGGCTCGAGTCAATGCGTTTAGAACTTCCTAGGATGCTTTATGAACTTAATTTCATATATCAGTACTAGATCACCTTGCTTGAATGCCTTCTTATTGATGTGCTTGTCATGATAGGCCTTTTCTCTTTCCTTTTGCACTTGCTGATGAAATCCTGCAATAAATCTGTCTTCTTCAAGTTTGATCAACTATGAAATCCTCTCTTGAGCAGTGCCAGTGTCATCAATATCTGTAAATGCAACAATCCTTAGGTTTGGTACCAAATATTCCATTGGGACAATGACTTCGAGACCATATACCAACTTAAAATGGGTCTGCATTATTATCTTCTTGCAAGTGGTTCTATAGGCCCATAGTACTGCTGGTACTCTTAAATCCTAGTGATCCCTGTTCACACTGCAAATCTTCGTCATCACTGTCTCCAAGATCTTATTGAATGCTTCCATTATCCCATTTTCTTGTGGATGGTAAGGCGTTCTCTTCTGATGGAGGACTGCAAATTCCTCAGTCAGGGCTTCGATTGTTTTATTTATGAAATGTGTGCCTTGATCAATCATAAGGATATTTGGGCATCCAAACCTGGTTATAATGTCATCAAATATGAAGCTCGCAGCTATATTTGTATTACAGTCCTTAACTTCTCTTGCTTCAACCCATCAGGTCAAGTACTCTATTGTTGTAATTATGTACCTTGCTCCTGTGCGCGTTCCTGGTGGGTTTATAGGTCCCATGAAGTCAATGGCCCATTTCTCAAAGGCTTGTAGGGTCATTTGTGGTGCTAGTGGGATTTCATCTCTTCTGGATGGTTTCCCAATTCTTTGGAATACATTGTAGGCTCTGTAATAGTCTTTAGCATCTCTGTGTAAGGTAGGCCACCAAAATCCATCTCTAAGAACCTTCTTCACGGTTTCTTTCCCTGCGTAGTGTCCTCCTGCAATTCCCTCATGAGATTCTACAGGGATCAATGGTCACTCTGCCTCCATAACACACCTTATTAATATCTCATTAGGTCCCATCTTGTAGATCTATCTAGCTATAAGTAAAAAGTTTGCAACATGCACTACTAGATGTTTCTTCTAGGGAATTGTATACTCACTAGGTTCCATTCTTGTTGACAAGAACTGGACTATTTCTATGAAGTGGTCATCAATATTTCTAATGGCCAAGAACTGTGCATCTGACAGTGCAGTTCTCGTCTCCATGTTCCAACCTCGACAAGTGGTCAAGAGCTTTGTTCATTCTTCCTGGCTTTACTATGATCTCAAAGTCATATTCTTGAAATAACAGAAGCCATATGCATATTCTCCCCCCCAACACTGTCTTGTTGACTAGGTATTTCAACGCAGAGTGATTAGTAAGCATTTTAAAGTGTCCTCCCAACAAGTAGTGGTGAAATTTCTGTAGCGCATACACCATGGCTAACCCCTCTCGCTCGATACTGGTGTAATTGATCTCAATATTTGATAGCTTTTTACTGGAAAAGGATAATGGATGGTCAACATCTCCTTCCCCAGGTTGTGATAACACTACTCCTAAGGCAATAGAAGATTCATCGACATGCACATGAAACTCCTTGCTCCAATTTGGAAAAACCAGAATAGGCGCAGTAACCATTTTATGTTTCAGTGTGTCAAAGCTCTGCTGGCACTCTGCTTTCCAAGTAAACTGACAGTATTTATTCAAAATATTTTCCACGGGTGTTGTAATCTGGGCATATCCTTTAATGAACTTCCTATAGTATCCAGTATGTCCCGGCGTAATGCATAGTTGTTTGACTAGAGTAGGAGGGGGTAGATAAACTATAATGGAAATTTTATATGGATCAACCAACAATCCATGCTTGCATACAATATGACCTAACAACAATCCAAATGGTGAGAATAAGATGCATTTCTTCAGATTCAAGGCAATTTGACACTGCCTACATTTTTCCAACATTAGCCTTAGACATTTAGTATGCTTCTAGAAATTTATGCAGAAACTCCTTGAATGCTTCGACCACCACCTTGGAATAGATGGTTGGGGCATTCTTCAATCCAAATGGAATCACTGTATATTGATAGGACCTCCATTCTATTGCAAATGTGGTCTTATGGTGATCCTCCTTGGCAATCTGGATCTGATGGTATCCTGAAAATCCATCTGTAAAAGAATATACTGCCTGGCCTCCCACATTGTCTAACACTTCGTCAGTGAATGGTGTAGGGAATGGGTCATGCAATCATACATCATTCATCTTCCTGGTATCTACAGAGATCCTGATTTCTCCTATCGTCTTGTCTTGCACCACCATAGGGCTAATCCACTCTGACTCTTCCAGAGGTTCTATAATCCCATCTTCCAGCATTCTGTCAAGCTCAATCTTCACTTTCTCCTTATATTTAGGGTTCAATCTATAGAGTCTCTGTTTGATTGGTCGTGCATCTGGTTTCAAATGGATCCTCATCTCTCCCATAGGCCCTTTAATTCTCTTCATATCAATGACCTTGGTTGGAAACAAGTCTTGATATTCATGCAGTAATTATAAAATCTTGTCAATAGTAGCAACATCCGAATAATCTCCAACATTTGCAAATTTCAGTGTATGTTCTATTCCAATATTGACCTTCCTAATATTTATTGGTTTTCCAATGAATGGTAGATCAAATCTTGGTCCTTCCACATCTCTTTGGCCTTCTGTTTCTGTGATGTTCACCTTTCTTGGATCATTGTCTTCATCAACATTGATGTTGTAACAACCTTGCAGTTTCTAGAGAGGCGTAGTCCATTCATCCTCTTATTACTCCAAAGGTAGGTTAGATGCCTCCTCGAATACTTTCTGTCTCACAATCTACAATGCTTGATCTACTGAAGGATATTGAATTTCAAATAAGAAGGTGGTTACAAAATTCTGAGTCATAACTTCCCAATCTATAGTGATGAGGCACAACTCTACTTGAAGGTACGAGTTGATAGGTGTCGTATCCAGTGTGTTTATGAACTTGTGTACCCACTGCTCTTGAGGAATGTTTCTCCAGGATGCTTCTCAACTTTTCACATGGTCTTTTTGGAAGCTTTGACCTATGTATCAAACTTCACAACCTTCTACTTGTGCTGAGAACTACGCTTCCATCAAGGTACGAAATTGTACCCATTCTGTAATGTTGTTTTTGTGTGTCCCCCACCATCTTGCTGGTGTGGCTTTCAGGGCCTCATCCATTGCCAACAGTTGTTGTCGCATTGGTACACTTTTTTCAAAGTCTGACAAGAAGGTTTCTAAAGGATTCAGACCATCAAAGGTGGGTAAATTACTTACTATTGTGCTGATCCAACTAACTTCTTTGGTTAATCTAGCACATCTTCTTGTAGATAATTCATACATTTTATTCTGCCATTTCTTCAGTACTTCTTATGAGTCCGATGAACATGTGTTTTCACTTTGCCAGCTTAGGTTTCCATTGGTTGTAGGATTAATGTAATCCTATTGTCTGGCTGTTAGTTTGTATATGTTTTCCAATTCATATGCACGGTCTTCTTCTCTCATGGGCTCTGTGTATCGTTGACCTTCATTTGGATCTAAAGGTGAAATGACCCTAAGGACATCTCTTTCAAAATTCATATGTCTTTTCTTTAAATCAACCACAGTGGAATTATTGAAAGACCAATCAATTCCTAACAACACAGGGTAAGCAAAACTATCATCAACTATCTCAATTACCTAAAAATCTGCAAACGTTCTTACTCCGTCGATGTCCACAGGGACATGTTCCAATCGTCCAAAGGGGCTGACAACTTGCTGATTAGCCATCTTGAGCCTGATAGGGGAATACATCAACTTCATTTTTCCCATCAGTGCCTAAGTTTGCTTCGTCATAACATTAACCTCCAACCCTATGTCGAGGACCACATAGTCTATATCATATTCTCCCGTTTGAGCATTCAAGTGTAATTCATTATTTGTCCTTCTCTTTTTAGCAATTTGGTGTACTTCCCTATTCAGCAAGGGGTCTATCTTTCCTAGCTCATACTGTCTGATTAAATTTTGTAGTTCTTGTATAGCGCTCTAATCCTAAATCAACTTAATACAAGTATGTAGAAATTCCATGAGCTTGCTTACCTCTTTTCCTTCTCTTGGCGAAGTAGACCGATCAAATGCCTGTGGAATTCCATATTCCCTTACTTCTGTCTGTGTCTTTGATTAAGAGCCTTGGTCTTCTTTGAACTCTTTTCTTTCCTCCTCAAATATATGTCTTTCTTTATTTGCATCAAAATTTGGGGTCTTCTCTAAAACTTTCCTGATTCCCGAGTCTTCTGTAGTCTTTCCTTGGGTCAGTCTGCCTTCTCCTGTAATAGTGCCTCCTCTAGTGATAACATCGACTCTAGGGTCTTCTCCGTGAGGTTCAATGTATATCAGTTTCACTTGCAGGTTTTGCTAAGGTCCTCGTCTCTCCTAAATCTTAGCTAGCAATGTTAGACATTCCTCGATAACATGCTCGAAGGAGTTGCAGTACCTGGAAGTAGTGCAAGGGTTTTGATAGTACCTTTTGATGTTTCCTCATTATGCACAGTTATAACAGATAATCTATCCTTGGCCTTGACCCATACCTCCTCGTCCTCCTCATCCTTTGAATCCACCGCAAGGATTGAAGTTTCCTCTCCCAGGGGAGTTATACTGCGTAGTGTTTCCTTCTTGCTATACTTCGCCTTGAATTTTGTATATGTCTCTTGAATTTTCATGCATGAGGTCATAAGCCCTACAATCTCTATCATCGTTCCCTATAGACTTACAAAATGTGGAATACAAATTTGTGGGTTTATGAACATACTTCTGCATGTAATAGCACTCATTAGGGCAATGTCTATTTCGGCATACCTTGCACCAAGGTAAGTGTTGGGTATGTGTTATATTATTTGCACAAGTAGTAGTGTTTGAGCGTCTGTGCCAGGTGCGCAGAGGGGTTAGAGGGCGGTGCAGGGGGGCAGCGCCCCCGAATTTTTTTTTTCGGGACGACATATTTCCGCCGGGACAAAATATTTCCGGGACGACATATTTCCGGGACAACATATTATCAGGATGACATATTTCAAGGACCCCATGATATTAGGTGGTTTTTTGGAACATGGTTTTTTGCCGATGGTTTTCTATTTCCGGTTAAGGAATTAGGGTTTTGGACTAATCTAGGTCATTGGGTTAGGGTTTTGGATGCCGCTGGCTCCTATATGTATATTGTATTGTAAACAATGAAACACAATGTATGAATATAATATATGCTGGTTTTTCCTGGTTTGGGTTTCCAGGTGAAAAATATCTGTGTAATGTTTGTATTTGTCATTGTATCTTTTATGTTCTTTTCTGAATATCATTTTATAGTAGATATTGTACAAGGTTAGAATTTAAATTTGGTATCAGAGCTTTATTGGCTTCAGGGGGACGCCTTTGTCGTCAAGGGTTTGGTTCGGGACTATGATAAGCCTTGTTACAATGGGAGATCTGCGGTATTGTTTTTCAGGTGAAAAGAAATGGCAAGCAATTCGAAGATGGATATCGAGAAGTTTAATGGGAAAAGCTTTGAGCTGTGGAAGCTCAATATGGATGATCTTTTGGTGGAAAGATATCAGTGGACTACGGTAGATCCAGGTACGACACCTATAGGAACTTCTGTAGATGACTGGAAAAAGACAGATCAGAAGGCAAAGAGAACAATTCGACTGTGTCTCTCCAATTCAGTATTACGGAATGTGTCATAGGAAGCTACAGCCAAATATTTATGGGAAAAGTTGGGGAAGTTGTATCAGTCTAAGTCCCTGGTAAATAAACTATTCCTGAGAAAGAAGCTATATAACTTGAGGATGAGAGATAGAGACTCGATGGCAGAGCATTTGAACGCCTTCAATACTGTGGTAAGTCAGTTAGTATCTGTTGATATTAAAATTTCAGATGAATATAAATGTATCAGTTTTTTGTGTTCTTTACCATGCTCATGGGATAGTCTGGTTGTGGCCATAGGTAGTAATACAACTTCTTTGAAGTTTGAAGAAGTGGTCTCGTCCTTGTTGTCGGAGGAGATGAGACAAAAAAGTATGGAAGGACATAGAACATACGCATTATTTGCAAGAGGACGTTCCCAGGAAAGAAATAAATCTAATTTCTCAAGTGGGAGATCTAAGTCTAAGGGTAGATCTAAATCTCCTGGAAAGTTTGGAAGGGTATGTTGGAGGTGTGGAAAAGAAGGGCACTACAAGAAGCAGTGTAGATCCAAAGTTGAGAAAAAGAAGGGATCTGAAGAATATTCTTCTACAGAAGAAAAGACCTCCAAGGAAGAAGGAGAGGATGTGTACTTGGCCTCTTCAAGCACACGTGCAGATCATGAGGCATGGTTGATTGACTCAGGTGAATCCTTTCATATGACTCCCCACAGGGAGTGGTTCTACGAATATGAAAAGTATGATGGAGGTAATTTTTTCTTGGGTAATGATTCGAAAACCAGAATCATAGGAAGAGGAAGGGTCAAGTTGAGACTCATAGATGGAAGGATAAGAACACTGTCTGGTGTTCTACACATTCCAGGTATGGCCAGAAATTTGATTTCTGTAAGAAAAATGGAAGATGCTGGGGTAAAAACAATTTTTGAAAAGGGAACTTGCAGGATGGTTCGAGGAGCAATG
>ML800952.1:162625-189685 GCA_009831015.1 Picea engelmannii | reverse complement strand
CTTGGCGAAGAACCCTGTTTATCATTCAAAGACAAAGCACATTGATGTTCAATATCACTTTGTGAGAGACATGATTGAAGAAAAGAAAGTATCACTGATGAAGGTGGACACTTTGAAGAATGTTGCAGATTCATTAACAAAATATGTAATCACTGAGAAGTTCTCTTGGTGTAGAGGATCCATGGGCATTGTTGACTATGTAACCCTGTAACCCCCTGTGTGCAAAGAAAACAACAAGTGGGAGAATGTTGGGTATGTTTTATATTCTTTGCACGAGTAGTAGTGTCTGAGCGTTTGCGTCGGGTGTGCAGGGGGGCAGAGCCCCCCGCGCGGAGGTTCGGGGGCAGCGCCCCCGAATTTTTTTTTTCGGGACAACATGTTTTTGGGACGACATATTTCCAGGATGACATATTACCGGGACGACATATTTCCAGGACCACATGATATTAGGTGGTTTTTCAGCACATGGTTTTTTGCCAATGGTTTTCTATTTTCAGTTAAGGAATTAGGGTTTTGGACTAATCCAGGTCATTGGGTTAGGTTTTTGGATGCCACTGGCTTCTATATGTATATTGTATTGTAAACAATGAAACACAATGTATGAATATAATATATGTTGGTTTTTCCCGATTTGGGTTTCCAGGTGAAAAATCTCTGTGTAATGTTTGTATTTGCCATTGTATCTTTTATGTTCTTTTCTGAATATCAGTTTGCAGTAGATATTGTACAAGGTTAGAATTTACAGTAAGGTGACTTTCTTCAAAGGGCTTAGAGCTCCAGAGGCCAAGTATTCATGAAATAGGGGGTGGTGTTCCTTGTCATGGTCTTCTGATCTCCATCTGACACACCAGATGTCTTCTCTTTTATCTTTTCCCTTGTCTTTTTTCATGTCTTCGACCCACAAAGACAAACTAGTTAGCTGACTCAAGATTTGACTCATACCTGAGATGGATTCTCCCATAGGGGTTGATTCTAACTTCATGGCAATCTCCAGCACCTCATCTTGTGAAGAAATATTTTGTTGCATTAGAGGAACTCTGATGTGTGGTAAAATGGTAGTAATTAACCATTCTTTGTTCTGCTCATAGGGGATCTGAAAAGTCAATCGACATATTAAGGTCTTGAATCTTTGATTGAATTCCCAAATAGGTTCGGCTGCCTTCTTCTTGATCTCTTTCAGCTCTATAATACATTATGACTCCAACTTGGGTTTCTTGAAATCTGCAGTTAACACATTCTTGATCTCATTTAGTGGCTTAGGTTTTCCAAGTCCTTGGAAAAGCTTCATGTACCAACTCAGTGCACGATCCCTTAGGGTAGTACTAAACTGGGTTCTTGTAACAAATTCATCGATGAATTTATTAATATTCTATACGGATTCACATAGCAACCAGTGTTGATCAGGGTATTCAGACCCATCTCCCCTAAATATAGGGACTCTCATCTTATCTGCCATAGATCTTCCTAGGTTTCCTATCTGATTATATGTTGAACTGCTAGTAATAGTACTCTGAGGACTCTGGTGACTTTGACTATTCTTCTTTCTTAGTGTTGCTGAAACAACAGAGGGATTAATAGTACTTACTTCAGAAGTCTATGCAGTTCCTGAAGTTTCTGGCTCATCCCAACGAAGCTCTTCAAATTTTCCTTCCTTTTCCCTAGAGGGTTATGAATGCTCTTCGTTCGTCAGGTCTACCTCTTCTCCACTGTAGAATCCCTCGTCCCCGTAGTTCTTCTTGAATAAGTTCACAAGATGAACTTCTCTGAACGCTCTCCATCTGCGTGTATTCCCAACTTCTGTGTCACTGTCACTATCTGAATTTTTGAACATTAGCATTTTCAAATCCAACCAATATATTTTATCTTCAAGATGTTCTTCTCATGCAATAGCATCTTGTCTTTCAACTTCAGAAAATGTAAAAATTTTCCTCTAGGTCCCTTGAAAAAATATCTCTCAGCTTGGCTGTATGAATCTATTCTGTCAACAATAAACTCGGTGATGTACCCTCCAATGGTGCTATCAAACCAGTGATATACTGCTCTTGACACGACGTTATCAACTCTCTTAACCTTCTTGATCAGCGCTGACGTCCAAACTACAAGAGGTATAGATTTGATCTCAAACTGGGCATCTGCTAACCTAGCTAACCACTCATATAGCTCCTGATGGATTCCTCCTAATAAAATCTTGTGTATATCAGTAAAGATATATCTCTCTAACTAATGCTTTGTACTAAGATTTGGGTTCTTTTTCTTGGCTTCAACGAAGTCCTTTTCTTGATCCTCTATCCACTTTTGAATTTCTGTCTTTGATGGAAACCACCTTGACATTCCCTCAAGAAGATTCCTATCCCAACAACAGAACCATTTGTTGGCACAGGGGCAGACATAGGTTTCATATCCAAGAGCACACCAACAAGCCCTAACTACCAACCCTTTCAGCTACACCTACGAAGTAAATGTAGTCTCACCCGAAGCAACTATGGGGAGGTTCCAGGACAAAGATGTCTACAACCAAGGGAACTATCAAGTGGATCCCACACTATAACAATACAACATGCATATATCACTTATCAACTTAGATCTATTCCACACATCTATCAGATCTACCATAGTAATGCACTAACAATATATCAAGGTAAAAGAACATAGCATCAATCACACACACAAGACAGGATATACATGGCTCACCCCCTCTCTAGGGCTATGTCCATAGAATTGTGCTTTATAATGTATTAAGATGAAGCATACATTTCTTGTCTTCACTCTTATCTAGAAGATCTTCTTTATTCTTCTCTCTATCTCTCCCCTCCATGCACACCCAACTGTAGTGTTGATATTCGCACCCAGTTGAAGATCTTACAATACAGAAGGCTCTCATACTCAGTGCTTCTCTCTCACCCAATGTTACTCACCTAATCACATAATAACAATCACAACACCAAAAATAGTAATAACAATGACAACAACCCATCCCAGGTCCTCTTGACCTCTATTTATACATTACAATCAATCACCAACATCCTTAGGCCAAAACCTAGGTGTCAAAACCCTAGATACCAAAACCCTAGGTGTCTAAAACCCTAGGTCAACTTGACCCGTGTTTTCAGGGCTTTGCCAACCTGTCTTTCCTTCCTTCTCGAGCGGTTCTCCAAAGAATCCAACAGTGGCTTTTTCCTCTTGCTAAGTTGTCCATGATCCTTCTTCATTGCTTATCCGTCATCCTCGATCTCCTCATCCAACGAATTGATTCCTTTTACTTTGCTCCGTCTTTTCTGCTCTTTTGTCACTTCGACCCAGTAACAGTCACTGTGTCTTCTGTGCAGTTGATATTTTTCCTTTTTTTCTTTGATCTTTACTTATTTCCATAACCAAGGGCTAACAGACTATACCTGCAAGACTTTTACCCAGGGAAGGCTGCAGAACACGCCATGACGTAGAAGATTAAAGATACATATGGCAATGTGGAGAAGGGGAAGCGAGGCTACAAGGTAGCCTCCATATAGAATGGTGCAGTTCACCTTTCTTTCCAGTTGATTGCTGGTAAGAGAACAAACCTACGCAGGTCACATGATTTGTTGTTGACCTCGTAGGGAAATGCGTGGAGGGGCTACAAATGAACTGGGAAAAATACTTAGTGAACCAATTATAACAAGACTTCCGCGAAGCTTAGGATCAGGGCTATGAGCTCCATTTTAGTTGGCTACTGATCCTCATTGCATTCATATCTTGGGAGATGGAGGAAAGTGAGACCTTCCCTGAACTAGATCCATATGAACCCTTAGTCGTGAAGCTCACTTTGCTCTGGTATTCGAGCGATATGGAAAAAAATGGCAATCAAGCGTGGTGATCCACACCTACTACCTATAGTTAAATAGGGATATTGAGGTTGTACCTCATATAACTCCAAACACCCTGCACAGGTTTAGGCCATTTTTCAAATTCCATGCAGACATACATTTTATCTACATCACTGCGTGCGGAGACGAACACAAAGAAGTACTACAGAGTTATTAAAAACTCGTAGAGGAGGACCTAGAAGAAATAACTAAGGAATGTCCTGCAGAGCTCCTTATCCTTATTGACCCCACAAAACTATCCGATCCCAAACTAATTGGAAGCTTGATGGTCACTCGTGAAGGGCATGATACACCTGGAACTAGAAGAAGGAAGAAGACAAAATAAGTCCAGCAGCTGAGCAGTGAATCAGGAGAAAATGCTTCAGAATCACCTAGAGGAGGAGGTGATGACAAAGTAGATAAATAAGAGAAAAATGGAAAAGAAGATTAGAAGAAGCAAGGCGAAGTAACACTGCCACAAAAACCCCCTCATGATGCATATCCATCTCACAAAAGAAAGGTTTCTTTGACTAAACCCACATCGCAGAAGAATTGAAAAGCTAGTAAGACCAAGATGCAAACTGTGCTCATGCTTGATGATTTTGACTTCATCATCACAGATGTATCAGACACCTCAGAAGATCTTTTTCAGATAAATGAAGCTAATCAAGAGACCATGTATGAAAAAATTGAAGCAGAACTACGATGGGTACAACAGGCCCTTCACACCAACCGTGCAGTGTCCATTGTGCCCTCACCATCAGAAGAAACAGAGTTGAGCGATGAGCCTACCCAACTCTGAAGACCATTCGATGCAACCGAAGCTCACCTTATCCATGCACAGGAAGAAATAGAACGTGCCACAGTGCCCCTGAAACAAGCCCAAGAGGAAGTGATAGAGCAACGTCGAGTTGCGCAGCAGGAGAAGGATGACCTCCAAACAAAGTTTGAAGAGGTGAAAGAGCAGATCCAACATGAGAAAGAACAACTACTCGCAGAGATGGTTGGAGTCAAAGAAGCAGTCAACATAGCACTTTTCTCTATGATGGGCTTAGAGAAAAAGGAGGAAGACCCAGTGGAGCATTAAGCAGCGCAGCTTGCTGAAGCTATCCAATAGCTTCAACAAAGAATAGAATATCTAGAGCTACAAGCAGTACCAAGTACTCTGCATGACATATGAGACCAAAGAAAATCCACTACCCAGAGCGCAGTTGAGAGGCTCCGAGCATTAGATTTGGAATGTCAAAAACTTATCAGTATAAGTGCGTAGACTTATGAGCAAGTTACTGAGGACCCTGAATTGAAGACACTGGAGTCATAGCTCTGGGAGGCAAAGTAGCAAGCAACGAAAGTGCAAGCACAGTTGACGCTCCTGTCATCAGTTGAAAGAATGAAAATATCCCAGGAACAACACACTACTCAACAGAAGGTCCATACCATATAGAGCAAAGTCATGGAAGTGACTCAGAGGGTCCAAACAGTCCAGGACGAAGCTTGCCAACTATTTGAGGAGATTGAAGGCCAAGGAAAAGAGCTGGAACAAGTAGTCACTTAAGTAGAATAACACTTAGAGGGACCCATGAATGAGGTAGTTATTCAAGAGTTCATCAAGAAGGAGGCCTTGGCAAAGGAACAGGCCAAAAAAACTTGAGCCAGGCTCGAGGCTTTTGAGGCAGAGCTACTCAGATCAAAGTGAATAGGGACGTGTCACAGGTGAATGTTGGGGGCTTGTTGGCCCTTGACCAAGTTTGACCTATTTTGGGACTTCAACAGGATGTCAAAGGTGGAGTGCAAGTCAAAGAGGAGATCATGGGATCTCGGCCTCTTTTCATGGATTTTTGGGTTTTGGGATTATGTAACGGGTGTGGGGATGTTGTCCCATGGGTTTACCCATGTCTAGGCCTTTTTGTAATGCATAAATAGAAATCTAGGTGATGTGAGTAGCGAGAGGTTCTAAGGGAAAGTAAAGGCCAATGTGCTAAGTGCAAGTGATAGTTGTAAATGGATTGTGCATACTGTATGAGACTTGCAAGGCTAAGTGCAAGTGACTGTAAGAGAATGTGAAAAGGCTTTGTGCTATAACCTAGCTCGGGGAAGGAGGATTTGGTGAGGTGCATGCAAATCTCCTGTCCTATGTAGAGTAGGACCTTGTGGCTCTGTGCATGCAGATGATTGACATAATACAATAAAGAGAAGAAGAGTTGGTGGATGTAGCCCTAGGCTGGGGGTGAACCACATATATCCTGTGTTGTGGTTGCTTTGTGCATTATGGTTTTTTTATGGTTCATATGATTAATTCTTAGTGCAATGATGTATTCTTAGATGAATGTTATATATTAGTGCCTAATGATGTGAATAAGATACTAGATCTGATCTATGTTGATGTGCTTAGTGCTTGAATGTGTTGAATCTTGTTGAATACTGCGCTACATTGTAATTAGGGTTTATATAAACAAAGGCTAAGTAATAATGAATAACAACCACTAAGTGCTCTATTAAGGTGTTGCAATCACATATCTATGTCCAAGATAAGATTGCAGACACTAGAGTCCAGCAACCACCCCTGCCTCTACCTCAGGTAAGACTTCATCTACTTCGCAGGTGTTGCCGAAAGGGATAGTAGTTAGGTATTTTTTGGTGCTATGTTGAAGCGTTGAACCCTAGTTCTACCCCTGTTCCAACAAATGGTTCCATTGTCGGGACCTGAAACTGTAATTGCTGGGAACTGAGGAAAATAAAGAAAGAATTTTGCATAGATCTTTTTCTTTAGTGCGCAATATTCTACTTGACTGCGAAGCTCTGTGCTAAGAAAGGAATTAGATCTAAAGAAAAAAGAGGTAAGATATGGAAGCTTTGTGCTCTAATAAAGGTAAAGTGAATTTTTTTTATTAAAGAGGTAAGATATGGAAGTTTTGTGCTTTGTTAAAGATAAGATAAGTGGGAAATTTTGTTTTGAAAGTATGGATCTAGGTATGTTTGATATATTTTGTCATAGTCTGAAAACTAGGGCACAGATAGAAGAAAGAAGGTTTGATATGAGTAGATATGATAGAAATAATGAAGGATAGGTTATTCCTATGCACAGAAAGAATGTTTGGACTAACAAATCGGTGCAGGATCCTAGGAATAATTTTTTGCAGGTTAGTTACTATGATCCTAGTGCGCAGTACAAGAAAGGTTGGGGATCATTTCAGAGAAAGAGAGGATTAACTCTTTGTTACAGTTGCAGAAGACTGAGACATATTGCTAAGGCATGCCCTGGTCGAAAACCTAGTTGTCTTTGTTGTAAAGCTATGGACCATGACATTCTGGATTTCCCTAGAATGATTGCTAAGGTTGAAAGAATGAATATGAGACAAGAAAACCCTGAGGAAGACCAATAAACTAAGACCATGGAAGAACCCCAAAAATAATTAGAGATTGTATTACTACAAATAAAAGAAACCCTGAATGACCACATAGATATCAACTTATCAGAGATCTTCAAAGAGAAAGAATGCATAGAAACATGAATAGGAGACTTCGACATAGACTGCGTTCTGGATGAGGAAACACAGGTGAATATCATGACAGAAAGAACTTGGGAAATTTTAGGAAAGCTTGCTATGATTCCTTCACTAGGAGGAATAGGATTATTTAGAGGAAAGATGATAACCCTGTGTAGAAGACTTACCCATACATCTATGAGTGCTCATGGAACTTCGACATAAGAAGAATTTGAGGTTGTTAAATTTATTGAGAACAACACCCCATTTGCTATGTTACTAGGAAAACCCTAGATTGAGAAAGATCAGACCTGAAGAAAAGAAGAGGAAGATCTAGAACATAAAAATCAAGAATTAAGAGACTTCATGGCTAAGAGAATAACACACTTACTAGAAGAACAAGAAAACCAGTCGAAGCTACCGAGGACCAAAAATATGGATGTCGAAGTTAAAAGAACAAAAGAAGATTTGAAACACCTAACTGTGTAGGAGAGTAGAGCACCTACCCCAGACAGAGAAGAAGTATTTCCCTTGAACCCTAGTAAATACCATCACCAGTGCGAAGTTACTATGCCAAGAGGAGATAAGAATCATAATGGAAAGAGGAATACTGAGACACCAATCACATGGACGAAGGCTAGAAATATTAGCAAGAAGAAAACAAAGTTAGAGAAATTACAGGAAGTTCCAGAGAAGACTTCGCAAAAGGAAGGTCTCCATAATTTGAACTTCATCAGAATATCACAGCAGCTCAGATTTGCACTTTGCCATGGCAGAGTGATATGACCGTTGGACGAATTATAACTGTTAGAGGCATTATAACTATTATATTGATGTTCCTGAATGGTTAGAACAACAATTATGATCAGCAAGCTCACCATCAGACCATTGGGACAACGCTGTAATGGACATAACTGCATTGATGAAGGCCTCTTTGTTGGAGGGATCCGTTACATCGCTGTCTAATTATTCCATCGATTGTTTCACTGAGAACACTTTTGCGAATTGTATCTGAGCCAATAAGATAACTCATTGTTATTGTGTTGTGATTACTAAGACTTCACTAACTTTTCTATTGCATTGAGCATTTTTTCATGGACCTGAGTTATCTGATCTTGAGCGTGCATGTCGGATGAACTCAACGCCACAGAAAAGTATGTCAAAGAAGTTCTCATCGAACTTATGGCTGAGAAGGTGATGTCCGTCAGAATTCAAGCTTCATTGACGTGAGGAGTGCAAGCCTCCTCATCGACTTCTTGTGGATCTGGACCATCCCGAGCTGCAGCTGAGAAAAGAACCAAGCATTGAGATGACTTGGTGAACTTGAATTTAATCCCATCTATCCTGCCTGAATACATCCCGCCTCTGTCCGATGCAGTGAATCGTGTCAGTTTCCCTAGGGACTTTGACTACACCTTGGTTATTGCGTACCTCCCGAAGGGGATACACATAGGCAAGCCTCAGTTGGATAAAATCATGACACTAAATATCAATGAATTTAACCTAGGAGATTTCAAGAACTTCAGCATGCTCTCCCCTCACAGGTATTTGACTAGGACGAAGGGGAAGAAGTCAAGGATAATCCCCCAACCATGGACTATGGACCTCGCACACCAAGAGGAAGGCACCAAGAGGTTAACGTGTGCATTAAGATCCTACTGTCGAGATTCTATGGTGGTTATTTGTGGCTATATATACGCATCATCGTCAACTCGACGTTGATCCATCGGATCACCATATTGAGCATGTAGGGACTAGACCCGCAAGACTTTTACCCAGGGAAGGCTACAGACTGTGCCCTGGCGCAAAAGATTAAAGATACATGTGGAAATGTGGAGAATGGGAAGAGAGGCTAGAAGGTACCCTCCATATAGAATGGCACAATGCACCATACTTTCCAGTTGATTGCTAGTAAGCTAGTTCGAAATAAAAGACCCACACACGTCACAGGATTTGTTGTTGACCTCACACGTAAATGCATGGAGGGACTACAGATGAACTGGGAAAAGTACTTAGTGAACCAGTTATACCAAGACTTCTGTGAAGCTCAGGATCAGGGTTATGAGCTCCATTTTAGTTGTTTTTTGATCCTCATCGCGTTCATATCTTGGGAGATGCCCGAAGGTGTGACCTTCCCTGAACTAGAGCCATCTTAACCCTTAGCCGTGAAGTTCACTTCACTCTGGTATTCAAGCGATATGGGAAAACAATGGAAATCAAACGCGGTGTTCCACACCTACTGCCTATAGTTAAAGAGGGATATTGAGGCTGTCCCTCATATAACGCTGAACACCCTGCATAGGTTCATGCCATTTTTCAAATTCCACGCAGATAGACATTTTATCTACATCACTGTGCAGGGATACGAACACAAAGAAGAGCTACAGAGTTATTACAAACTCATAGAGGAGGACCTAGAAGAAATAACTAAGGGCCTGCATATCTCCTTATCTCTGTTGACCCCACAGAATTGTCTGATCTTGAACTAATCAGAAGCTCGGTGGTCACTCATGAAGGGAATAATACACTTGGAACTAGCAGAAGGAAGAAGAAAAAAGAAGTTCAGTAGCTAAGCAGTGCATTAGAAGAAATTGCTTCAGAATCTACTAGAGGAGGAGGTGATGATGGAGTAGATAAAGAAGAGAACAATGGAAAATAATATCAATACAAGAAAGGCGAAGTAACACCACCAAAAAATCCCCCCGATGACGCAGATCCATCTCACAAAAGAAAGGTTTCTCCCACGAAACCCACATCGCAGAAGAAGTCAAAAGCTAGTAAGACCAAGCTGTAGGTTGTGCTCATGCTCGATGACTTTGACTTCATCATCGCAGCTGTATCAGATGCCTCAGAATATCTTTTGCATAGAAATGAAGCTAAACAAGAGACCATGTATGAAAAAATTGAAGAATAACTGCGAGGGGTACACCAAGCCCTTTACTCCAGCCGCGTAGTGTCCACTATGCCCCCGCCATCAGAAGAAACAGAGCTGGGAGATGAGCCTACCCAACTCAATAGACTAGCCGATGTGATTGAAGCTCTCCTTTTCCATGCATAGGAAGAAATAGAATATGCCATAGTGGCTCTGAAACAATCCCAAGAGGAAGTGATAGAGCAACACTGAGTTGCGCAACAGGAGAAGGACGACCTCCAAGAAAAGTTCGAAGAGGAGAAATTGCAGATACAACATGAGAAAGAATAGTTGCTCGCAGAGTAGGTTGGAGTAAAAGATGTAGTCAGTAGAGCACTTTTCCCTGTGACGGGCTTTGATAAAAAGGAGGAAGACCTAGTGGAGCATCAAGTAGCGTAGCTTGTTGAATCCATCCAACAACTTCAACATAGAATAGCATATCTAGAGCTACAAATAGTACCAAGTACTCCATAGGACGTACGAGAGAAAAGAGAAGCCACTGCCCGGAGCACAGGTGAGAGGATTAGATCATTATCTTTGGAATGTCAACAACTTAGCAGTAGAAGTGCGTAGACTTATGAGCGACTTATTGAGGATATTGAACTAAAGACACTGGAGTCACAACTCTAGGAGGAAAATCAACAAGTGACGATAGTACATGCATAGTTGAAGCTCCTGTCAACAGTTGAAAGAATGAAAAGATCCCAGGAACAATGCACTGCTCAACAACGGGTCCATACCACACAGAGAAAAGTCATGGAAGTGACTCAGAGGCTCCAACTAGTCTAGGACGAAGCTTGCCAACTGTTTGAGGAGATTGAAGGTCGAGGAGCAGAGATGGAACAAGTATTCACTTCAGTAGAACAATGCTTAGAGGGACTCATTAACGAGGTAGCTATTCAAGAGTTCGTCAAGCATGAGACCTTAGCGAAGTATCTTGAGCTAGGCTCGATGATATTGAGGCAGAGCTACCCAGATCAGAGTGACTCGGGACGAGTCATAGGTGATTGTTGGGGGATTGTTGGCCCTTGACCAAGTTTTGGAGATCCTTGGTCAGGTTTGACCTATTTTGGGACTTCGATAGGTTGTCGAAGGCAGAGTGCAAGTCGAAGCGGAGATTGCAGGTGTTGTTCCAGAGTCTATACTTAAGGCTATAAAGTACTGAGTCTAGGCATCCAAAAAGAGGGTGAAATATATAAAGGAAGAAAACAAATGGGAAAATAAGCTAAGGCTGATTTTTGAGTTGTCTGGGTCTAGCTTCCAATTGTTCCTGAATTTTTATGTCCCGTTCAATGTCTGCCCATGAACGCTCAAGTTCGGCCTGGGTAGTAGCAGTTTTCAAAATGGTATCGAAAAGGTTTAAAGTGAAGGTGGCTTGATCTGAGAGATCGGGTTCTATGTTGGGCTATCTTGCCACAGGTACAACCATAAAGGAACATAGTTTTTTATAAAGTGTTGGTTGTTGTTTCACCTTTAGATTATGCAAGAAAGAATCCCAAAATCAAATTAATAGTATAACGAAATCAAAGGCCGTTTTCTATAACTGAATTAAATTTTAAAACCATGCACGAAGTGAGAGAAAACATAGAGTTGTTGAAAAATGTGAGGCATTAATCAGGGAAGAATCTCACCTTGTGACAGAAGAAGAAAATAAGCAAGAAAAACTTTAATGAAGCATATGATATAGAAATCTAAATAATTCACAGGTCTTGTACCTGTTGATAGCCGATACAGAGGAAAATATGTAAACGATTAGATGACTGAAATAAATGATCACCACAGTAGAGGTTGTACTAAATTTCAGCTAAGCATTCATTAAAGACACATATGAGAAATTATGTGAAATGTGAAATAATAGAAGAAACACATAACCCAGTCTTGATGGAAAAAAGAGTCTTCGATCCACCTTGTATTAATTCTGGCAAAAGAAAATTTCTCTGGTACAATCGGCCAAAAGGAAAAAAGCCTTTGTTCTATCTTTCAAAATTATACTTATACAATATTAAAACACTTTGAATTCTAATCATTCTAAAAATTTCGGTTACAAATGGAAAATGACGCATTTCACTTCCTCGTCTCTTGTCTTCCTCCACGTGGGCAGGGTGATTTCTTTTCTTGTTCTCTGGCTCCAAAAATAGGATGGAATAGGCATATTTTACTACTTTCCTTCAAAATTCTTCCCTTTCCCCTGCTCGATACAATTAACACACCTTTCTATCAACTGGGCTATCAGCTTGGAAGGTTCAGCTTGGATGTTCACCTCGAAAGTGTAGCAATTCTTTGCCAACCATGGCAATCGTTTTCCTACTTGTCGGTCTTCCATGATGATAGACCACAATTGCAAGCTTGGTTTTATCAACCATTTATCCACTTGGGAAATATCGACCTGACTTACTTGGGATAATTCAACTTGTACTTTTTCCACATTTTCCTTGATATCCAGCAGATGTGTGGCTATGTCAATTTTGCTCAGTGTTCCAGCACTACCTTCCTTATCGAGATCTAACAAATTTTTATTTACCAAGCCAAATGTTTCTTCACAAACATCTCTCATCTCTTTAGCTCTTTTTCTGCTCTCAGATATATTATGTTCCCATGCCTTCAGTAAGATGTTACCTCTGGTTTTCTCTAGGATAGACGACCTGGAACCAATGGCCACCTCTTCTTTTGTTGTTGCTATAACAACCTCTTGGAAAGAAACTTGAGCTACCCCAACTTCTCTTTCTCTCAAGGAGATATCCTTTAACGCTTATTCTATCATATGAAAATGATTCTGTATGGTTTCTACTTTGGCAAGTAGATCTTTTTGAGCTACTTCTACCTTCTTTTGTATTTTTGTGGCTTGCGATTGGAATACTGTTATGTCTATGACCTGGTTTTCAACATAAATTAATTTAGATTGCAATAGTTTTAATTTCTCCTCATGTTGACTTACCTGTGTTTGTCTTATTTGTTCCGACTGATGCATTTTCTCAAGATCGTATTTAAGTCTCTTGATTTCCCATTGATCAGGTACTCTGGCTTGCTCGAAACCTTTATTTGCCTCATCTCTAGGATTCGCCTCTACAGTTTCTACCCGAGACTCTAATTTTCTGATCAATAGGTTCTTTTGTTTCAACCGTTCCTTCAAAGTTCCAACTGAATATTGGTTGGCTATTGCATAAGCCCCAAATGTTCCTTGTACCTCATCGATGAATTCTTCCACTTCCAAGGCTTCTCCATCTGTTAGGATTTTTTTTTTTTTATCTACTATGCCTTCTCTTTGGTATGTTTCTTTCTTCACCACGAACTTCCTTTTCTTACTGAAGAAGAATTCAATAGGAGGCAACTCTTCTACAGATATAGGTGTCACATCCTCCTTGAATATCCACTCTGTATCGGGGTTCCCCTTTGTGAATTGTAAGGGAGTGACAGATGCAATGGGGCTATCAATTTCCTTGGTAACTATCTCTAGGTTTCCTTCTTCTTGGTTGGGGATCTCTTCTTCCTGATTTGAGATATCAGTTTCCTCTGTCTTGTCCCGAGTCTCTTGTTTGCTAGGGTTCGCGCCCATTGAACTTTTATCTTATTCTTGCTTTGTACCCAGAGATTGTGAGTTTCTACCCTGTAAAACTTTGGGGAGGCAACTTCTCTTGTGCTCTTGGAATTTATAAAAATCGACCATATCATCGGGTAACAGAGCTTGAACCTGGCTTAAGAATTTAGAGTAGGACCTCGCACCTTGGAAGATTTCATCATGAGGTGAGTCTTTGTGTTTGTATCTCTTCAGCCCACAGCTCACCATGTGATTACTCACAACCTTATTAGGGTCGTGTTTCTTAAACTCAATGTCTACCAATTTCATTTCCTCCAAGGTCGTAGCCTCCGCTTTGGCATGGCCAAAATCTAATAAAGAATATGTACCAATGTGAATGGGGAAAGGTGGCCATACCTTCTTTGATACTCCTTTGAGCTCCTTTCTTATCCCACCGAGCACAGTTTTCCTGGCAATCTCGCGACATACTAGCTTGTCTGGTAAGAATAGAGCTAGAGCATACGGGGGAAAAAGGTGCCGAAAACCCTAATATACGAAAACTCCACTTCTATATACCAATATTACATTCTTCTCAAGTTGGCCTTGATGTTATCTAAAATCCTGGGAGGCGGATGGTCGAATATGGAGACATGCATTGGTACCATAACCTAGTTGAAAATCTTGTAGACAAATTCTTTGGCTTTATCTTCCCAGAGTTTCGAGTGGTAGACATGAATAGGCTCTACATTAGTTGGAGTCCATCTCCAACTCATTAATGGGAAAGGTGTCATGAAGAAAATAGTGTCCATGATGTAAGAAGACATAAAGAATGAAGATGCTTTCCCACTCGTATTTTGTGCTCTATATTCTGTAATTCGATTAGCTAGATTGTCTCACAACAATTTGGCCCAGTCGAAAGAAAATCCCTTAGCTATTGTATGAATAAGCAATACCCATGGGAGAAAAAAGTGAGTGGTTTCCTCCTTTCCATATAGTCTACAGGCCATCATCGCTATATACATGAATTGTGGTACTGAAGATGAGATTGAATAAATTCCATGAGTATCGGCCCTAAATTTCACGGGGTGAGAAACCCGGTCTTTGATCGGATCGGATAAGCTTTTATCAAACTGTTCGCATTCCTTATTTTTGAAACCCTCTAAGAATTTGGCATTGTGAGTAAGTTTTGGTGTGGGAGACAATTTATACATTGCCTGTAAATGCTCTGGTCTGAATGTCCCAATTTCCACCTTCTGCTTGTTGAATATTGTCCTAGTAGGGATGTCTACATGGTCCAATGCCCATATGATCATATCATAATAGGGAAAAATCTATGGAATTGTTTCTATCTTGTTCATTTCTGACTGAGCAATGATTTTGTATTTGGTGGACAAGTCTTCTTTCTCATTATCCCTGGAATCATCTGGACAATTTATCAGCTCAGATTGTAGAATGTTGGAGACATGCATCCATGTTTTCACAGTATTGATACTTCTAGGCGAGGTATCAGAAATAATATCTGAGCCTTGACCTAGACTCTCAACAACTGCCTTGGATTCTTTTCATGGAGCCATGATATAGAACCTTGCAATTATATCCCCTGTCACAGAAAATGAAAACATAGACAAAGGTTATCTTGGTGAACTAGCTTTGCGCAAATTAGAAAGAAACCTAAGATAATGACTGAAACCTTTTCCCTTTGACCACTTAAGTCAGTGAAAGTCCTTGTGTACAAAACATTTAAATCATTTAATAGAAAGATTTAGAAATAAAACAGTATCTTACTATCAATCACCTCACTAAATTTCTAATAAATTCCATAAATGTTTGATAATTCACGATTCAGGAGGATTGCAACAATGTTTAATTCTTGGTCCGTAGGCTGTACGGGTTGAAGGTTGTTTAAGGTGTTAATTATTCCAATTCAACCTTTTAATTAAGTGCATTTAGTCCTTAATCCCCTTTTCGACGTTCGTAGTATCAAATGATTTTATTCCTAGTCTTTGAACCACAAACCCCAAATTTGCGATAGTGTGATTTGGTTGATTAATTGTGATTTGAATTAAGATTTTAATTAACCACAATTAATTAATGAATATCACAACTTCGGGGTTTGGAGTTACAAACGTGTTGTTTTTGAGGTAACAACCACCGAGTTGTGAAATCATGATAAAGATTAACTATGGCTTAAATGTCATTATTCTTGTTATTAACTAGATTGACTTAAAACAATTTCGCAACTTCACATGTTGGAGGTTCGAAGGGCATTTGATGTGTAACTCTTGAAACACGAGAGAATAAGGTAATAAAAGTTGATAATCCCTTCTTAGTGGTTCAATAATGGTGATTAAAACTAAACCAACTATCGCCATTTTGTGTGTCGAGATACTGGGGCTTTGGTATGTATAATCGTGATATAAACAAAATCCTGAAATCTGACTTTTTAGGCTTAAGCGTATCGTTTCACTACTTAGAAAATAGGTGGCTCCAACCTTTGATAACTAGAGTATTTGAAAAATACAAGTGTTCCAACATAGGCTCCAACTAGGGATCTTGTCTCCTTGTGGGATGAGAAGAACAACAAACCAAGCGCCTTTATTGGGTAAATGGAGTCATTAGTTTGTTTCTGCGAAACTTGTCCAGAAAGAGGATACAGAGGGAGAAAGGGGGTTTCAACCTTACTTCTAAAATCTTTTGAACTTAATTACTCTCTTATCTCAATATTAGTCCTCCTACTCCTCTAATACTGAATTCGTGTTTGCTCAAGATGATCAAACCAACCTTGGGGATTTGAACAGGTTTTGTTGATTTTGCTTGCATCAAGGTGAAGTAACTTCAATGTTTTTAATCAGGGAGTCCTGCATGCACCTGGGATGTAGATCAAGTTTCAAAGAAAACTAATTACCAGAGTATGGTACAATTCATGTGTAATAGATTTAAATATATTTTAGACATTGCTTCACTGCCAACGAGCTTGTTCAGTACCCCAGTGAAGTTGTCTGATTCCCTTTATTGAATTTCCTTTCACCACTTCAAGCTGTAAATTTTCATTTAAATGCTGAGATGAGGGCAATCATTTTATGAATTTTCTTTCATCATCTCTTTTCAGACTATATGGGGGCAATCAATTTTTTGAATTTCCTTTCACCATCTGTCTTACATTTTCCTTTGCCATGAAGTGGGGCCAATCCATTAGTAGAAAGTATACCAGGGGTAATATCTGTGTATAATTTTGCAGCCGAGGTCTGTTAACTCACTTTGATTACTCTGGATCAATTTTCCTTTGACCTTCTAAACATCTTAGTTTGCAGGAAAGCTTTAGGGGAGAGTTTATTTCCAGGGGCATTCTTTTGAGCAAGACTAATCGTCAAGACATGTTGAAAAAACTAAGGGAGCTAGGATTAGTCTAAGCATATCTTAGTTTAGTGAGAGATGAGGGTTCGCAAGAACTTGCCGCCTTTTGTGTTGGCATTTGGAAAAATCGTTTGTTGGTTTTCAGAGCTAAAGTGAAACCTCTTTTCCCTCTATGAAAACCACAGGAAGATATCAGGATTCAAGGGGAAAGAATCAAATATTTGGGACAGAGCGACAAAGAAGGTTTCATATTTCATAAGCACAGGCATTATAACGCAATCCCGACTCTTGGAAATTTTTTCTTATTTAGGACACTTCACTTCTTCTGTTTTATTTTGATTATTTTTATTTTATCCAGGGGAACTTTTTAGAATCCATAGTAAAAAATTATTCTTTTGATAATCCATCGAGTGAAAAAGTTCGTACTCATGAGACAGTTATTGCACCTAGGTGACCTTCATTTGCAATCTAGGTATTTAGGGAATTCATACCTTTGCCTTACCATTTCATTCTCATCTTAGTAAATTATCTTTTATCACCTGTTTCGGGTGAATCTGTTTCCCAATACATGACCATCCATTTTCCTCTTTAAGATGTTTGGGTTGTAAACCAGAATCCTGTAAGAAAGCAACACGAAGAGCGTCAGGATTTTAAAATTTATGGAATTCAATGTGTTGAAAATTTCATATCACTAACCTGTTTTATTTGTGATGAAAAAGAAAATAAAACTTACCGAAAATATATAAAAATAGAAACACAAACCGGTATATACAGTGGAATTTTGGAAATAATTTATTGCATATAGTGCTTCAGATAGCGCCCGTTGATAGGGGCGTTAAGGGTTTTACTGTTCAAATTTTCTAACAGAAACACATTCTTCCCTTCAGAAGATGTGACTTTGAATGGGCCATACCATATATGGTCAAATTTGCCATGTTTTGTTGAGTCTTCCCTTCTAGCATCCCATTTCAAAATTAGATCAGTAGGAAGGAATTCCCTGTCTTTAGCGTTATGATCGAAGAATGCTTTCATATTGTCTTGATACTTCTGAAGTCTTTTGTCTACCTCCATTTTGTTCTGTTGAACTTGGATCAACTAATTTATTCTTCTTGTGATGTGATTTGGTTCTTCTTTTTCATCCTGCCAAAGTTTCATCATGGGTAGGGCCAGATTTATGGGTAGCACTACGTTGGTCCCATATACCATTTGAAAAGGAGAAGTTCCAATCGATTTCTTGGTGCCTATCTGATTTTCCCATAAGGAGTACTTGAAATGCACATGCCAAGATTTTTTTGTTTTTGTTCAACACTTTCTTAATTATGGTAATTAAGATTTTATTCGATGATTTGGAGAGCCCATTGCCTTGGGGGTAGTATGTTGTAGAATGGCCCAGTATAATATTTTATTTTTGGAAAAATCTAACCATCACCATATATTCGAACTCCTGGGCATTGTCTGTAACTATTTTTCTGGGACAACCGAATCTAGATAGTATGTTTTCTTCCAGAAAATCTATCACCACTGAATTTGTCGCTCTTCTAGTTGGAATAGCTTCCACCCATTTGGTGAAATAATCAATAACTGTCAGGATCCATCTATGTTGAGCTCTAGAATGCGGGTTAATATCACCTATAAAATCCAACCCCCATTGTTGAAACGAGGCTTCCGTTTTAACTGAGACCAAAGGTAATGCTGGGAGTTTTTGCTTGCTTGCGAACAATTGGCAAGAGTTACAGGCTCTGATTTTATTATTGACATCTGAAAATAGTTTAGGCCAGTAATATCTTACCCTCAAGATTTTATAAGTTGTTTCTCTCCACACGTGATGTCCTCCACATACCCCCTCGTGAAATCCATTTATGACTTTTTCAGTTTCTGACTGGACCAAACAAACTGGTAGAAAGCCTAGAGGGTCTTTCCAATACAAATGGCTTTTGGATATACAATACTTTACCACATGAAATTTTAGTGTGCTGGCTTTAGATGGAGATAAATCACTTGGGTATTTCAGGGTCAGAAGGTACGATACTATGTCTTTATACCAACCTGATGAGGCAAATTTCTCTTCGATTCCAATTGCAACTATTTGGTCATCAATTTCATCTATGTCCACACATCCTTCGTATCCTTGCAGATTGTTTATTCCGAGTGATCTAAAATTAGATTCAGCTAAGAGCTTAGCCAAACCCTGTCATTTTACAAGTTTCATCGTTTTGACCTCTAGATCAAATTCTTGAATTTTAGCAAGCCACCAACCCCTCTTCTTGTCACTGTCGGGATGCACCAATATATCTTTTATAGAGATAGTGGGCACATATGCAATTAATTTGGAGTGTAACACATAGTTTCTGAAGGCCCTTAGTTTCTTTACCATAGCATATGCTTTCTTTTCCATTATGTCATATCTCAATTCAGCATCTCTAAGTCTCTTACTCAAGAATGCTATTGGTTGCTCGAAACCCTTTTCGTTCTTCTGGAGGAGTACTGCCACAATTGTGTGTTCGGAGGCAAATGAGAAAATTAGAAACTCTTTTAGGTAATCAGGGTTGGCCGACATAGGTGCCTCGCCTATAACTTTCTTGATATGCACAAATGACGTGTTGGCTTCTGCCATCCATTTGACTTCGTTGTTCTTTTTCAGCATATCTATGATCAATTTCACGATTTCAAAAGAATTAGGGATAAATCTCCTCAAAAAATTATTTTTCCTAAAAATGATTGGGTTTCCTTTACATTTCTAGGAATATTATGGTGTCTATAGCTTTGACCCTTTTAGGATCGATTTTAATTCCATCTCGAGACACAATATGGCCCAGGAGTTTACCTTCTTGCATCACAAAGTGATATTTCTTGGGGTTTAAGGACAAACCAAATTTTCGGCATTTCTCGAACGTTTTCTTGAGATGTCAGATGATCTTCATCAAATTTAGAAAAAAAAGTCATATCATCAAGGTAAATGACCATGAATTTATCTCTCTCGCCGACGAAAGTGATATGCATAGCACACTAGAAGGTAGAACCTACATTCATTAAACCAAAAGGCATTTTGTCATACATAAATGTGCCCCAAGGGGTAGTGAAGGTTGTTTTCTCTTTATTGTGCTTGCTGACAGTGATCTGATTATAACTGGAAAACCCATCGATCATTGACATTCTATTTTCCCCAACCACCTTCTCCAAAACGTGATCCATTTTGGGAAGCAAATAATTGTCTTTGAGGGAGGATTTATTTAGATTTCTAAAATCTACACACAGTCCGATCTCTCCACTCTCCTTCCTAACCAGGACCAGATTAGCTATCCAGTCAAAGTATCTTAGTGGCACAATTATTTTTGCATCCAAAATCTTTTTAACTTCCTTTTTCACCATGGGCAATAAAATGGGATTGATTTGCCTGAGTTTCTTTCTGAAAGGTTTAACACCCAGCTTCAAAGGTATTTTGTGTTCAATCACAGTGGTGTCATAAGTTCTCTTCTCATCATAAGACCAAGCGAACACGTCTTTATACTGCTGGAGTAAATCTGCATACTTACCTTTCATCTCAGGGGGAAGATATTTTGATATCTTTACTATTCTAGGATCCTCTTTGGTCCCTATATTGCAATCTTCAACTTCTTCTAGTTGAGGTTGTAAAGAAGATTTTAGGTGCATGTCATTTTGGTCAAACAATCTTCTAGAGGGATTAGTCCTTTTAGAATTTGATTGTTTTTTAATATGAACATGCGATGATTCACGATATTTTCTTGAAACTCTTGAGGATTCTCCCCTTATTGCATAATCCAAGTATGGTCATTTTGGTTTTCTTGGTCAATGTGAGTTTCAGCGAAATCGTCCACCATTTCAAGGAACTTTCTGATATGTTTTCATCTTCGAAGACCTATCAGTGTTGTATATTATTTGGTATGGAGGGTCTGTGCCTCACGTCTATATGATACTTTAGTTTGAAATCTATAGGAGGTGTGAAAGTTGGGGCTTCTTTGGCTAATGAATCGGATTTTGGGTTTTCTGCACATGGAATGTAATGAACATTTACCGATGAGAAATGTTTTTCCATTACATCCCAGGATCAATTTCTGTAAGATCTTAATCTCAGGTTCTTGGCTTGGTATTGCCGATTTATCTACTTCACAATCAACTACGCATCTCCATATACTTCCAAGTTATTTATGTTCATCTTCTTGGCAGCTTCTAGTCCCAAGACTAGGGTTTCATGCTCACATACATTATTTGTGTATTCTATGTCCCACTGTAGTCTGTAAGAAAAGGGGACAACAAATTCATTTTCAGCTGCTACAAAAAGTACTCCTACACCTTCTCCTTCATCTGACGAAGTGCCATCAAAAAACATTTTCCAAATCCCAATGCTATACACATTTTCATCTATCTTTTTTGATTTATTTTCCTCTATAAAATTCTATTCTATACAATTATTTACACCATCATCAAAAGATAAAATACAATTTCCCAAGACTTGATTGGCGACATAAATAGGATAATTATAAGGATTTTGTGGATCACTTATTGTATATGTTAACTATCTCTCTGTATAACCAAGTGAACTGTCCGCCAAAAACATGAATCGTGGCGTAGGTCATGTCTAGTTGAAGAGATCCCCCAAGATTGGCTCCCCAAGACCTAGATAAGAGCAAACCATACTTTAGAGTTATATCAACGATAACTACATCCATTAGAACATTTTTTACTGGAACCTATGCAAGAGTTACCACTAGATCTTTGATCATGCCCATACACTTAACTCTCCTTGAATCGAAAGAATACAGATCTCTGTATGGCCTTGTGCTTTCGAGGCCTAGTCTGCCCATAATAGACTTGGGCATCATATTATGTGAGGCTCCATAATCCAACATGCAATTGTGCAACAGATGATCATGCACATTTAGTGTAATGTAGAAAGGAGTGACAGTATCCCTGGCACCTTCAAACTGTGGATTGAAATTTATATTAGGTTTTTCATCTTCCAAATTTATCACGTCAGACTGACTCTCTAAATCTAAAAAATTGATCATCTTGGTTATTTTCTTTCGGTATACATGATTCTTTGCCAATTTGACTAGGGGTATTGGTATCTTGATCTTATTTATCTCATTTTCTAGGCTAAAACCTCCCACAAGTTTATCTATTTCTTTGGTTGAAGCTTTAGTCTCCTTCCTTTATAACTTATTTGTTTGCATTGCTTTATTTTCAATTAGTTTTGTTTCCAAATTTTGCGTTCCGGCTATCTTAGCTTTCCCAGCTTGGATCTCAACCTCCTTTATTTTGGCATTCAGAGTGGGATCATATGTTTTGCCTCTTGGTAGAAATTTATTTGGTTGAGTAGTTGACAGAGATTTATTTTTAGGCCTCAGATTGTACTTGTGTTGGAGCTCGACCATTATAATATAAGCCATTCCTTGATAGGTAGAATCACCTGCATTATTTATGTTGTTATATTTATTTGATGGTTGTTCTGTGTTCAGAGACCTCTCATAATATTCCTTAGTTAGATGAGGTTGTACACAATCGTCTCCTAAATTGCTAACGTCTTCTCCTAGATCTTCAAACTCTTGTAAGTCATTTCCTCCTATAAAATTTTTCGTTTTTTAAAGGAGTTTGAATTTTTTGGTCTTCATTTTTAATCTATCTTTTTTGAATTCGAGGATTGGGGTTTCTTATGAAATCTCTCTTAACGAATTGATATACTTTGGATTTTTCTAGCTCCATCCTCAAAATTTTATTTGATAGCTCTTTTATTATCCTAGCCATATCATCCATTTTATCATCTGAGGACCTCCCTGATCTTGAAAGTCCTGCTTGTTCTTTAAAACGTTTGGTCTCTCTGTTTCCTGTTTCTATTTTTGTTTTTAGTTTACCAGAAGCCATCATGTTTGACTCAATATCCACGGCATCATATTGCATTCGGGTTAGGTCGGCTCCTCTCCTTTCTCTCAGTAAAAGTGCGAAATCAGGTTCGAAGGCTCCCACAAAGGTTACCTTGGCTGCAGGTTGGGACGGTTTAACTTCGATTGGGATCTTATTATATAATTTGTTAAATCTTTGAATGAATTCCATAACGGTTTCTGAAATTGTTTTCTTCAAAGATCCAAACTCATTCAGATAGCATAAATGGTCCTTCCTTTAACCCCATTGTATAAGAAAGGAATCTTCTAGAGCATCATAGGATAATATCGAACCTACGGGCAGACTTCGAAACCAGGTTCTCACTTGACCTTCAAAAGTTTGGACAAACAACCATGAATACACATCTTCGTGTTCAAGACCTAGGATATCTGCGAATTGATCACATAAGTTTATATGTTCGGTCATGGTTAGGTCTCCTTCCCCTGTAAAATTAGGTAGGTTTTTCATGTATTTTTCAGGCAGGTCATGAAGGGGTACTGGGAAGACTAGAGGAGCATATCTGGAAGCTACTTTAGATAAAATCATGGGGGGGTGGGGGTGGCCCTTAGCCTCTCCACTCCTCATATTGCAGCAACCCCAACTCCTTCTCCTACGACAACCACCATAGATACTCTAGGAGAGGAAATCGATACATTGTACAAAGGGTTTTGGAAGATGTATAATGAATCTTTAGCTTATTCGGGAGACGAGAGAGATGAAAATGTTGGAAACTGGATACTAGGGCTTGGTTCCTATGATTTGCAAGAGATGTAAATGGGGGAACCCGCAGGTGTGGAATCCGAGTATATGGTATACTCTTCGAGACTTAGTGAGGTCAGAAAATCTAACTAAAGAGTTGAAGGGATATCAATCGACACAAGCTTTACCGAGGGATTTTCACCTTCATTTATGCAGGGGTAGTCGTATGAGTTTCAGATTTAATTTTCGAGAAAGCTAAATTTGGGTTTAGGGTTTCGGCCTTGACTATCTTCATTTCTTCAGAAAGGGTTTTGATGAGACCTTCTTGGAAAGTCACCACTTCAAGTGGAATCTTTACCTTACATTGTGTGTGTCTAAGCTGGTAGACTACAGTAGTTTCCTTAAGGGAACCTCTTGATTTTAGTATTTTTTTGGGATCAAGAACATGCATGGTCTGTTTACCATCTGGATTTTGTTTGGTGTTCCTTTGACCGGATGCTAGCTTACTTAACATGGATTTACCAAATGAATAATAAAAACTTAGCCTTTAGAAGGTGTTCACTCTTTGTTCACTATCAAAGAGTAGAAACTTGAAAATGTCTTTCTGTTGGAAAATGTTTAACAGGTAGTGCATGCTTGTCATTGATGGAAAGTAAAACAATGAAGATGGCATGAGTACAGGAAGAATGTAATAGATGAGCACCAGAAGTATTTTAGGAAGATGTTGTAGAGCAAGCCCGATAAGTTCAGAAGAGATGGTGTAAAGGATTGTTGGTAGGTTATTATCAGGAAAAGTAAGCTTGTCATTGATGGCAAGATCAGAGTATGTAGTGAAGGAAAAACAAGGACAAAGTACGCTCCAGAGGAGAAGCACCAGTGATCACTGGATCTCATCCTAAATTCCCGATGGTCGTCAGATCTGAATGAAGAAAAAAGGAGCGCGCATATATGGAGGATAGATCTCAGGCATTAGATCTGAGCATAGGGTCCGACCACCGTTGGATCGAGGAAAACCTACACGATCTTTAAAAGTGCAAGGAGTAGAGGGCTCACAAATCCCAGAAGTAGGAGGACCGTACATATCAGGGGGTTATGTGGACTGTTGATCTGACTCCCTGTCAGAGTTTCGGTGATCGAGTGTTGGATATGCCAAAGAATATTGACATCAAGAATCCCGAAATCGCGATGTGTGAAATCCCGACTAAATCTGAACCATCAGATCAAGATGTGATCCAGATCATCGACCCAACTCACGTCAGCAGACCACATCAACTAGGAACACGTGGCACAACCAGGTAATGACAAGTGTCAAGATGATTCAACATTTCAGGCACATGTAAGTCACGAATCAGAGTGACACATGGAAGTATTCAACACGTGTCAATCCACGTGTGACGTCAGCAGATGGACACCACTTCAGAGTTTCGAGGATCGCGTGTTTGAAATGTCAAAGAAACAATGCAACAAAAATCTCGATTTCACGATATGAAAAATCAAGACTTAAATCGCAGTCGTTGAATCAAGATCAAATCTGGACCGTTGATTCCAGTCCATGTCAGAGTTTCGAGGATCGAGTGTTGAAGTTGTCAAAGAACATTCACCACAGGAATCTCGATTTTGTGATATGAAAAATCACGATGTAATATGAACCGTCAGATCAAGCTTTGATCTGGACCATTGATTCCAGTCAATGGAGAGGCATCGGGGATCGAGAGTTGGACATGTCAAAGATTATTGACATCAGGAATCCCGATATCGCGATATGCGAAATCTCGATTTAATCGCATCCGTTGAATAGAGATCAGATCTGGATCATTGATCAAACTCCATATCAGAGTTTTGCGAATCACGACATAGAGAGGAAAATAACTCAATGCATCAAGAATGCCGAAATGCCGAAACCCGATTTAAAGGATAGATTAATAAAGCTCATCCAACGACGTAGATTAACCTGAAGGAGATCTGAGGGATATTGTTGCATGACACAGTGAAACTGCTAGAAACCATTGATGGTTTCTACCAGAGGATGCGAAGACACTTTGGGATGACTGACAAACGAGGTGAAGAGTCTCTGAGAGGAATGAAGATGTTTGTGGAGGTGATTGACAACTGATGAGCATTGAGGCCTGTAACTGAAACAGAGAAGGTGAGTTCGACTGTCACAGAGAAGACGAAGAGTCTCAAACTACCAGAGAGGCTGAGGAATCTCAGTATAACATACAGTGATGATGGACACGTGAGGCGAACCAACAGAGAAGCTGAAGAGTCACTATGATGATCAGACAGAGCACTCGAGAGGTGGAGGATAACGGCGCGGAGTCAACATGCAGAGGCATTGTGAACATTGCATGCACAAGGTGCACAAAAGCTATAAATACACGATACATAGAAGAGATGGGGTTGTTGTTGTTGTTGGAGTTTGTTGTGGTTGTTGTTGGTGAAGGTGATTCATGTGTGAAGAAGGAGGAGAGTGCAGCAGCTGAATAACACAGAAGAGGAACTGTGTAGTGAATGGACATGGCGCACAGAGCATAAAAAGTGGAATAACAGACAACACAAGTGATGTGAGCATAAAGGCAATGAGGCAGACAAAGCAACGAAATGCAGCAGAACAGTGATGAGTCTGGTAAGCCATTGTTGAACATCATATCACTGTAATAAGTTTCAGTAGAAAAGATTTATATTTCAGGGTGGTTGGGATGAGCTAGGGAGGATTGGTGTCCTCAAAGGTTCAAGTGGGTGCTTTAACATAGGGAGTTGGTGCTTCCTTCTAGTTGGTGCTAGAGAAACCAGGGAGTTGGTGCTTCCTTCTAGTTGGTGCTAGAGAAACCAGGGAGTTGGTGATTCCTTCTAGTGGGTGCTAGAGAAAACAGAGAGTTGGTACTCTCACCAAGTTGCAGCTTGCAAAACTGAGGTTGTAGCCTCAATATGAGTTGGTGCTCATATGTATGATACTGTAAAGAATGTAACTATTACTTATCATATAAAGAAAAATAGGTTTTTACCCTGCATGGGTTTCCTCGGGAAATATTTATCTTTGTGTTTCTCATATATGTGAATGATGCTGAAAGTGCCATTGTTTATTTCCCTGCATTATTGTGATCATCATTCAGTGTCTCTACAAAGAGTTTAAAAGAACCATAATTGTTTAAGCACGATAACAACTGATTCACCCCCCCTCTCAGTTGTCCAACAATTGGTATCAGAGCCGTCCCCATTTATCTAAGGGTAGATCCTAGAGCTTAAACATGTCAAGCCATGAAGGAAATTCAACCAATAAGGCCCCTCTATTCAATGGAACAAACTTTGCCTTCTGGAAAGTTAGAATGAGAACCTACATAATGGCTTTAGGTGCAGATT